>WNGS01159144.1:19588-45982 GCA_020271785.1 Procambarus virginalis
TTATAGTACTATGTGGCAATGATATCCCGTTTTCTATTGACGGAAAATTCCACTACAAGCTACATTTTCTATGGGTTAACTTGTGTATAGAACAGCAGCAATATTATCTGCCTATTGTATTAAATATCAGTTAATGGTGTCGGGTTTTCCGACACTTGTTGACCACCTGGTGAGGTGATGGGAATTGGAGACGTGTGAGTTACCCTGTTTGACGTCATCAAGTTGAGGTGGAGCCCAACTGTGAGGGCTGACCTGTGAGAGGTCACAACAAGACACATTCAGTTGTGTGGTTATCTACAATTTTACTGTATCTCCAAGAGTGGAGTAAAGTGATTTTAATTGTTTCTATTTCTCTATTTTGTGCCGTATTATTGCAGAGAGAATTCCTGTTCCAACAGTGAAGTGGTAACGGAAGTATTTCCCTTGGTTATTTGATAATTGATTATTATATTTGGCCAAGCGCTTTTTATTTCTGTTGTGTTATGTAATAGCTGTGAATTATTGGTGTAAAATTTACTGAGGAAAGCCACTTGCAAATGTTGCCGGGAGTGGCAAAAGTTTTACTGTGTTGTACCGTGTTGTACCGTGTGTGAACTGTAGAAAAGTTGTGTCCTTGGTGAAATGCATTGTGTACTGTGAAGGATTCCATGAGAATTAAAGTCATTTAACGTCACTCTAGGACACGATTACTTAACGATGTTATTGTTGTTTTGTTGAACAGCGTTGTGATTAACGTGGAGCCGTGTAATTGCAACAGTCACTGTGAGTTCATGCAGTGGAGGAATTGTCAAGAGAAGACTAACGTAGTGTTAACGAATTAACGAGCTGTCGTTAATTAAGTTTTTTTTTTATATTTAAACTACACATAGCACAAAATCACAGTAGAAAAGGAACAGTGCAAGACGTGTCGTGCAATGTTAAGCGTACAGGCAAGCATGAGTAAGGCAACAGATTACAATAATCACAAAGGCACAGTTACAAAGGACAAAGGCACAAAGTTACAAAGGACAAAGGCACAGGAAGAAATTACAAAGGCACAAAATTTTAAAGCACCAAATACACAAAACATCGGCCTGAAGGGCCGACAACAAAACAATAAGCACAGCAGAACAATGACAAAATACCCAAACCCTCACCCAACAACTCAACCCGTGAAACAACACAAAACAAGCCAACTGGCCCTGAAAACCCACACAGAAAGGTACAACACACAACACCAGAAAGTAAATACAATACACACACGCACACAAACGAACACAACACAAAGCACAAACACACAAAAAAATCACTGAAAAGAATGAGACACGACAGTGGTAGGCAAATATTTCTCAGGAAATTCTTGCCTAGGATATTTCTGCTTATAAGCTTCCCACACTAAGTACTCCCAGTCGGTAGGACAACGATCCCCCTGCTTCAGGGGGGCGGGAATAAACTCGGGAACCACCAGATCAGGCGGAAACGGCAGCATCCGAGGCTGGGCGACAGTTGTCGCATAACGAGGGAAGGCAGAGCGAAGGGAAGCGGAAGAAGCGGACGCAAGCCCCCGAGACGGCCCCACCGCCGGACGCACAGGAGAAGACGACGAAGTCCGCCGAGACGGCAACCCCACACCTGACACCGCAGGAGACACAGTAGAGACGGTCGGAGACAGGAGAAGTGGCAAAACCGCTGCCGATGAACCAGGGGACGAAACTGGGGGCACGGAACCCCCAGAGCGAGCAGTCTTCTTGAACACCATCACCAGGTCACTACGCTCACCAGCAGGAGGAACCACCCCCCACGCAGAACCGGAACCATCCGACGCAGGCGACGCACCGGAAGCGAGCTCCTCAGGCACCTCACGAGAAGAAACATCGATACAGGCAGCCGCAGGCACATGGACTTCCGCCACCACCGAGGAATGCGACTGAACCTCACCACCGTCACTGGAAGATCCACCATCGTCGAATTCTCCCACATCAGCCCAATCAGAAGTTCTCCGGGAACGCTTGGTCACCGGCCTCACATCATCAGCGCCGGATGTCGACCCAGAGACCCGGACAACACTAGCTGGGCGAACCGACGCCCTCCGCAGGACGGCAGCATCCTCAGCCACACGGAGAACCAGGTCGAGCAAAGTAGGAGGTCCCACAGCGACCCCAGCACCCAGCACATCCTGGGCACACGGCGAGGGTGCAGTGACAGGCACCACAGATGGAAAACAGAAAGACGAGCCGTGCATACAGGAGCCGGAAGAACCACGGAAGCATCCAGGACAGCAACCGGGACAGGACGAACACCCGACGGCGACACAACCGCTGGAGAGGCAACTGCAACAGGCGACACGGCCTCTGGAGGAGGGGCGACATCTGTAGGAGACGCCGCAGGTGACACATGGGGTATGGCAGCAGCCAAAGCAGCGTCCACACCCATTGAATCCTCCTCCACAGGGAGCGGCATAAAATCCTCCTCACGGAAGAGGTGGTTGATGGGCGCGACGGCAGGTTCAGAGCACCCAGCAGCCTGATGACCCAAGAGGCCACAACAGTAACACGTACGGGGCTGGCGAGCATAAAACACTCGAACAGAACACCCCAGAAGCCTCACTTGAGTAGGAATGTCCGCCCGCAGCCTCATTCCAAGGTGCAAATATTTGACCGCACACCCTTTAGCGGACCCGAGGAGAGCAGGTGCAACCGCACACTGACGACCGCCCCAAACTGGCCGAAATAACGCCTCAGCAGTCCCTCCGGAAATTCCAGGGGCGCTCCATGCACGCTTACATACGTGACGGCACCACTGCGATCGGAGACAGTCACAGTACCCGCACCTTCAGGCAGGGGCAAGGTCCGCCCCTCGTACCGATGTAAAAACGCCCTATACACCTCCTCTGTCGTTAGTTTAACAACCACTCTACGGGCAGACACCAGCTCAACACCATAAACATCCCCACAGGGACCCGCAGCATGTCACACAGCACCAAACCCACCTCGGGATAACCCGCCCGAGCAGAAAACTCGAGGCCTATTGACTGGGCACGCAAAACAGGGGGGGAGGGGGGCCTCCATGGCGCTGACACGCCGAACCGCACCCACCCCCTCGCAACTCTGGGTAGCAACTCATCATTAATTAAGTGATTGATTAACGTAAGGGGTTGACCATTCTGCCATGATCGGAGTCAATTGCGCTGTCATTAAGCTGTCGTAATTCGTTGGACTGATCGGATCTGTCTGCGGGCAGGGGGATTAAGCACTCGTAGCTAATTAAGGAGAATTAGTATCCGCCACTTTGTGAATTCACACGTTGTTGATGTTGTTGTTTACACAGAGTATCTTGTAGCCTTGTGTGATAAAATAGTCGAACCCTTGTTAAGGTAATCTTGTTGTAAGACCGGAAGAGACTTGTCAGTTGGTTGACAGTAGGCTTTGTCAATACTCGTCTGAATTAAAAGGCTTTTGTATTCAGTAATTAATTGGGAATTACTCACTAAATGCTTGACTTTCAATTATGATGTAATTATTTGTTTACGAGTTATTGTTGCCATTTAAGTGTCGTTGAGACACAAGTGTGTTAACGTAAATTGAATTGTTGCTGATCACTGTAGACGGTGAATTAACGTAATTGTTTAAATTCAGTTAAGAGTAACTTTTGTTGTCGTTGTCTTGAAAGACAAGTGTTAACGTAAGATTTTTATAAGGGTAATCATTCTTGGATTAACCGCCTTGTTGTTACTTGGTACCTCGTTGGTAGAGCAGCGAGTGCCACAAGTTTTGTGATTATAGTATTTGTTCACCGTGAAGCCGTGACAATATTGATTGCAAGCTTGCGTCACCAGTGGGCACCACTCTGTTCAGTTAGTGTCATTGTTCAGTCAGCGACGACGGGAAGGATCCCGTAGGTCCATTAGGCTGTTGAATAGCTGTTCTTGAATGTGCCACTGGAGTGACAGTAAAGTAACGTAAAGTCGATGTTGTAGTAGTTCTAGTTTTATTGAATAAATTGTTATGTTTCTAGAAGACGGTCGTTTAAGTCAAACCTCCCAAGATTATTGTCCCACATTTCATGTTCTGCAACGCTTTGTTTATGTCAATTAAGTCTATATCTAAAGCTAGAGTCCATTGCACAGCATCACACATCAAATTTGCAAATTTGGAGTGAGAATCCATCGGCTACCCTCTATTAGTTTTTAACTAGGAGGAGCCAACGACCTAAGTGACAGGTTTCACCCGTGTGGTGGCACCTGGCGGTTTGCTTCCGCTTGTCCTATGATCTTAGGCTTTAAGTTAAACATCTGCCTGTGGCAGTTCTTGCTGTTTAAGGTCTGCCTCTCTTGCGAGGTAGTTACGATTAACGTAATATCAATAGGAATCATTTCTTTTGATTACATCAAAGAAAAAAACCTCACATCAATGGTCCATTAAAAACAAAGGGGAAGATAGACCATATCATCACTTTCAGCAGCCTCCTCCATGGGAAGAATCGAGTCTAAAGATAATCATTCGAGGATAAAAAAGCAGCATGTGACTAGCAGAGGCTCAAAGCAGTCGTAGAACAACAAATGGAAACCATCTCTAGACCTACAACCACTCACATCTTCACAGATGGATCTTATTCTTCTTGAGAGTAGGTGCAGTTTGCATGAAGGGCTTACCCTTTCGATGACTGAACCAGGGCAAATGTTGGGAGACGCGTTGACGTTGAGGAGAAGAAAGTCAAAAGTGTTAGTTGCGTCAGGTCGTAGATAGAGGATTGGCGACGAAAACAGAGGTGGATGTTAGAGGGAGACTCGCCGCACTGTAAGGCGGGATATCGAGTTCATGGCGGCAGCTGATCCACGTACGGCGTAGCGGTGTGTGCAAGACATCTACAAATATTTCTCCGGGAACTTGTATATCGGAAAGCGCAAGCAGTACGCGTCCCAGATCACCCACGTGTCAGGGGACACCCGGCCACCAGGCGGTGCCTTAGGCTGAGACATCGTATCCGAAACCCTATAAACAAACTCCTTCACCCGCGACACCCAGACAGTGGATGAGCACCATGGGATCGGGAGCACCCGGGCATACCGATAAGGGCCCAACACCTGACCCTCACAGGTCTCGACCCCGGCAGCCGGGACTAGGCTTCCCCCAGACCGGGACAATGATGGAGGGGAAACCGCAGGGGACGCAGGCGCGGCATCGATCCCAGCACTGGGCACAAGAGCTGAGGCCCCAGGTGCACATCTTTCTGCAACACCATGACGAGGTCCTCATCATTAGGGGCAACCCCCCACTGGAGGTGGAACTTATTACGGTGGCCCTGAAGCAGCTGGACGCCCACGAGGTCCGACAGCTGCACATGTAGCACGTCCACCAGGGCGATACCAACCAATGGATGGTCCTTCGGCACCGTAAATGCCAGACCAGCCGATAATGTCCTCTTCACTGGGGGGCGAGAAGTCCCCATGGCTAAGCCAAACGTCACCCTGTCAGTGGCAAACCACCACCAGCAGGGCAAACCAGCAATCACCCAACGTAAACACTAACCAGGTGCGGAGAGACCTCATGAACGTCCGACCTGGCTGGTGTTCACCACGCAACTCACAGATGGATCAGTTGATCAAGAAAGAGGTTCTGCTGGGGCAGCAGTTTACACTATCAACCATGAAGCTTACTGGAGCATGAATAGTGGGTGCTGAACATTTTTTTTTTATTTTTTTTTACATGCAAAGCATGCAATTTAAATACAATAAAAACAATACAAAATACAGAACAAAGGAAAACAATAGACCACCGGCCAGAAGGGCCGACAGCAAAGCACAACAAAACACACACACGAGAAAAGCATAGAAAAATACAACATACAACAAAGCACAAAACATAATACAATGGCAAACTAGCAAACACAGAAACATCACAAAACAAAACCCCCAGAAAAAACAAACCATACATTAAGAGGCATAACAGGAAACATAACAGGACAAACACAATACAGTCCAAACAAAACATAAAGGACAAACACATACAATAGGTAATAGCAATATAAAACACCAGGTCAAACGCACAGCACAAACAATACAGAAAAAAAAACACACCAAACCACCCGCCCCATAAACAAAGGGCGAGGCCAAAACAAACAATAAAAATCAACAATAAAATAAACAATAAAAATAAACAAGCAAAACACGCACACCTGAAAACAAAACAGGCACAAACACAACAACATACATGCGCTGGCCTGAAGGACCGAGAATAAAACATCAAAGTGCATCATGAAACAAAGCCAAACACTTCAGCACAAAACAAAACAATACAACTTCATACAAATTTTTACAAAGACACTAAAACACCGACCTGAAGGGCCTACAACAAAAACAACAATGAACAGAAACATAATGATACAATAAAAGAAACAATACCGGAAATAAAAGAAATACAACAAAACACCGGCCTGAAGGGCGCACAATAGGTACAACACAGTACAAACAAACCACAGGTTCAAGCACACAGACTACTCAAATTTCTCATACTTATCCGGCCACTCCGCCGGTGGGAAGCGAGTACAATACGCCTCCCAAAGTAACATGACGTCCTCCGAAATAGGTCATCACGAACCGTACGTGGATCAGGCATTGACTCCGGCACACCCACAACAAAACACCGAGCCCGTCGAACCCAGACGGAAGAAGGGCACCACAGAACAGGACGCAAGCGGTCATCAACTTGAAACCGCAAAGGATGCTGATCATCAACCGCCACTCCAGAGGCCAGGATGACAGGGAGAGGCACCTTCCCACGAGGCCGGGCAATGGGCATCGCACTGGGAGCCTCCTCGGCTTCCTCACAGAGCCCTGAGGCAACCACCGAACGTTGTACCTGCTGGGACCCCCACGCTTGGTATCCTTCTTCAGCACCAGCTTGATGCCGCGGCTTGCACCAGAATCCACACCACCCACGTCTGGAGGAGCGACCACCCCCCACTGCGGAGAACCTTCTGCAGGAGAAAGAACAGGAGGTAAATCAGACGCACAACCATCGTCAATAGCAGACACATGGACGTCAGCCACCACCAGCGACGTAGAGCGCGAAGCACCCGGAATCACCACATCATCGCCCGAAGCTCCACCTGCGTCGTAGTCCACCACATCAGCCCAATCAGTAGCAGAACGCCTGGAACGCTTGGGCACGGGCCGCACATCCTCACAGCCATAGGCGGACCCAGAACCACGGGCCTCACGAACCGGGCGAACCGACGCCCGACGCAGTACGGCAGCAGCCTCAACCACATGTGGAACTGGGCCGCACACAACAGGATGCTCCGCATCCCCCCCAACACCCAGCACAGCCGAAACACCTGGCGAGGGTGCAGGACCAGGCGCAGCAGCAGGAGACGAGGTAGACGAAGACGACTCACAGAGACCATCCGGGAGACCCTCGGGAGCAACTGGCACAGCGAAGGGACCAGCGACAGGAGCCACCGGAACACTCGGCAGAGGGACAACAACCACCGAGGGCATGTCGGGTGACGCAGGGGGGGCCGCATCAGCAGCGAATGGGACATGCCCCTCTTCATCACCGGAATCCACGCCTTGAGGGAGCGGCGGGAAATCCTCTTCCCGAAACAAGTTAACAGGTGCAGTAGGGGCCGCAGAGCACCCGGCAGCCTGATGTCCTAACTGGCCACACCGGAAACAGGTACGGGGCTGCCGGGCATAGTACACCCGAACGTAGTAACCCAGCAGCCGGACAGAAGATGGGATATCCGATCGCAGGCGCATACCTAAGGTACGGATGTTCGTCTGCTTCCCAGCATACTTCCCCGAGGAAAGCGTGTTCACCCGCACACTGATGACTGCACCATACCTCCCGAAGAAGCGCCGAAGAAGATCTTCAGGGAACTCCAGGGGCGCACCGTGTACACTGACATACGTCAGGGCACCACTTCGGTCCGAGACCGCAACAGAGCCGGCGCCATCCGGCAACTGCAACGAACGCCCTTCGTACCGCCGGAGGAAGTCCCGATACTCCTCCTCCCGCACGAACTTGATAATCACCCGGTGGGCCGTAACAAGCTCAACTCCATATACAGCCTCCACCGGGACACGTAGCATGTCGCACATTACTAACTCAATGGCTGGATAACCAGCCTTACACGAGAACTCTAGCCCCACTGAATTCACCCGCAAAACAGGAGGAATCGCAAGGCCCCCCATGTCAAAAACAGCCACGTCAGCACGTAGCCAGGCAGGCAACAACACTGGGAGGGCAGTGACGCCCCACACCTGGCGACCAAACGGCTAACAACCAGCAGTCACGGAGGCCGGACACGTCCGCACTCCACGGCNATTGTCGGGTGTCACGGTTCTTGTTAGTGAAGGGTTAAAGCAACGGTAGACTGGATCTCCTCTCCAGGTGGTTGCTCCGACAATAACCCTTACTCACCGTCGTTCTACGGGTCTTCCCTCGATCCTCTAGGCTCCACTGCACGCCCCGGAGAGTACCCCAGTCGATCTCACAACCGCCTTAAGTTGCAAGATGAGTGGAGGCACAGATCGTTCCCTCAATCTGTGGCCGCCCCCGACACAGAACTCTTACACAGCCTTCAAGGTCGCCAACTGGTGTTTTTAGGTGTCCAGTAACACTGCAGTGGTGAGGTGTAATTGTGGTAATTGTGGTAAGAGCATTTCAAATAGTGGGTCTCAGGCAAGTCACTCTGTTTTACTTCCTTACACGGTCACAAGATAAATGGAGGGGATGATATCAAACACCAAGAGTTTTGGTATTTTCTTAAAAGACAAGAAAGATAATATATATGCATCAATGTATCAGGAACAATGTATGACAACTGCTCAATCCGTAGCAGAATAATCTGGAGCGCACCGATATGGCAACACCCGACAGCCGTCACCTGTCAGATATCAGCTGACCGGGCCCTCGCGATCGTGAGAACAGACTAGTACTTGTTTTCTAATTCTATCACGATCCCCGTTTATTTAACTTTTCGCAAAACACTGTATTTAACATTCACATGGCATACTTATGATTTCACTGGCCTCACGATCAATATCTTATTCACACTGCACTCACAGTGACTTTTCACTGTACCAAAAGATTACTCTATTCTTAATAATATTTACTGTGAATGCACTCGCTTGATCACTGAACTTTTCTTTATATCTATACTTTCTCTTAAAGAGATATCACTGGCAATCACTTCACGTATATGATATTATTCAGTACACAGGCATGTACATAGATAAATCAGTAATCAAATTACAGGCATATATATATATATAAATCATGAAGATCAATACACAGGCATTTATATCAATAAATCATGGAGATCAACACACAGGCATTTATATCAATAGATCATAGAGATCAACAACAGGCATGTATATCAATAAATCATGGAGATCAATACACAGGCATTTATATAAATAAATTCTAGGCTCATAGCCTAACACCAATATCTGGTTTACTACCAATATATAATAATAATAATCACAAGAAATTAATAATAGTCACAGTAAATTCTTTGATGAATCCTGGTGCTTGCACACACCCACACATAGATATATATGTAAACTGATACTGTGAGCGCTCTGGGTAGCCTCACCACACACTGTGCTCTCTGTGACTTAGACTCAGGTGAGACTTGCTCACGACATATAAAATATCCTGACAAGAAATATATAGCTAACTAAAGGGGAAATGGGAGGGTAACTGTAAACACCTACTTCACCTATCCTAGGATGACAGTTGGGTTGTAGCTCCTGGTCCAGGCTCTCGCCTCGTACACCCTCCAGAAACACAAGCCATCGCCTTAGGATTTTCGCGTCTCGCCGCTTTCTGTACACTGCAGGTCCGTGCTTCTTCCCCTACAGTACGTCGCCGGGTTGAAGTCGGTCTCCTGGCCGTCAACTTTCCTCCCAACTACGGCAGCCAGCCTACGTCTCGGCGGTCGTCGCACGTTTCCCAATTAGTCCTTGTCACTGTACTCCCAGAGGAACTGCTTCTCACCACTACGAAGTCACTGTGAAGTTATCAGCCGTCCCAGACGATACTGCTTAAGCTCCACACGCACAGCACCCGACTTCAGAGCACTTGAAGCTCACTTCACTGTCAATTCCCTCGTCGTCTAGATATATCGCTAGGTATTTGGGAAGACTTCTCGACGTGCTTGCATCCAACTGTTGACTCGTAGGGTTCCACAAAGGTATGGTTACTGTCAAACTTGACAGGATCGTCGATCACACGTTCAACCAAGTTGACAAGGTGGTCAACTCGATTCACTCACGGTGGATTGGCCCGGCCACTAAGCTGTCTCTTATACTGGTGAACTGCCAAGGACGTCACACGCGATGATGCCTGGCCCACTTCTTGCAACGCACCTGTTCCGGAGCACTTGTTGCTCAATATTCTGTCAATTCCTTATCTGAGCCACATCTGGGTTGCAGGAAGACCTCACAGAGTGCGCGCTAACAACTGGAGACGCTTACATCCACCTGAGTTCGGTAAATCCGTCACTCTGACAGGATGACCGATCGCACGTCCTGCCTCTCGGACGTGTCGTGAAAGACTGATAGCGCTAAGGCGCCACCACGGCTGGACTCCCCCTGGCTATGTGACGTCACATTTTCCAAAGTCGGTTTTCATTGGCTCCCAGTGCCACGTCGCTGACGGTGACCAATCTGGCGACACTGACGTCACACAGTTTTGGCGGGAGAACAGACTCGCCAGCGCCATTTTGGCTCCCTAAAGGGCCTATCCCACAGGCCAAAATGTTCTTATTTCACAAATTTCTCGGCTCTTCGAGAATACTACTCTCTCCCACATATGTTCAATTGATGCCTGCAATGTAGAGAACGCTCGGGAATAGTGGACATGACTCTTACAGCAGGCGTGGGAGAATTAGAAGGGGGGGGGGGAACACCGTCACATATATATATATATATATATATATATATATATATATATATATATATATATATATATATATATATATACATATATTATATATAATATATACCGGAAAATCAAGATCAGATAATTCTAACGCGAATTTTCTCATTATTTCTTACGTTTCTTTTTACTGTCGATGGTAAGATCGTTTGCATGTAGGCCCCTCCTAACCACTCCACATACTTGGGTTACCTTGGAGTGTTGTGCAGGTTCCTGTGTCAGGTTAGGTCTGCGCTGGTGGGTTTTGACGGGTTCCTTAGGCATGGATATCCTCCTCCCTCGTCGGGTCGTGGGTGCTGGGTTGTATACCTGCTCGGACGAGGTGATCCTTGATGGACTTACCTCGCCTCCACACAATCATTGGTGGATTTTGCGGGAAGTTCTCCCAAGAGGGGTGGTCACTGTATGTCTCCCTCATCCTGGCCTATACATCTGAGAGTTTCTGTTTTAGTTTCCCAGCAAAACCAGGGATGAACAGGGTAGGGAGGATCCATCTCCTATCCTCCAACCGTGAGGCCAAGGGCCTGAGAAGTTGTTCTCTGGTCTTTAAACGTAGTTTCTCTTGGACGTGGTTCAGCATTTCCTCCGGGTAACCTCTATGCCTAAACATCTCCCATAGGTCGTCTAGCTGAGGGTAGAAGGTTTCGTCCTTACTGTTTATTCTTTTAAGGCGTAATCCTAGGGAGAAGGGTAATGATTTCTTTAGGTCTAGCAGATGGGATGAGTCGAACTTCAAGTATGTGTGAAGGTTCGTAGGTTTGTAATACGCCTTCGTGTTCAGGTGTCGGGTTGTTTCGTCCACGTACACCGTGGTGTCCAGGAAACTTATTGTGATGTCGTCGTGTTCTAGGGTAAATATGATATTTCCATGGACTGTGTTCGCCCTGGCAAAGAAACCCTCTAGACGTGGGCGCCCTGCTACCATGACTCCAAACATATCGTCTATATATCTGAAGTAGACTGCTGGGGCGTCTTCTCTGTGGGATCTCTCCCTTTCAAAAACTACATGCATAAAGATGTCAGCAATAGCTACGCTACTGGACGCTCCTATGGCAGTCCAGTAGCCATAGGAGCGTCCATCGAACTGAAGGAGGGTATCCCTCATTACATGGAGTATTGCTTTCTCCAATAACTGTCTGTGAGGCGGCCTCCATACTCCCGCTTCTCGTAGTTGCTGTGTAATTTTGTGTTTGTTTTCATGAAAAGAGGTTGCTACCACTTTGGCTGCCTCTCTCTGTGGTATGCTCGGGTAGAGCGATACCACATTAAATGAGAAAAGGCAGGCTCCGGTTGGGACTGGATTTCTGATGCTGGCTATCTTGTTCAGGAAGTCTGTTGTATCTTTAAGGCTTTCTGGTAGGAGTCGTAGAAGGAGGTTGAGGAGAGCTGTACATATCCAGTCTACCGGTCTGGTAGGTGCCCGGCAGCCGCTCAGCACTGGTCTCCCTTTCCAAATTCCTGTGATCTCGTTCGGTTGTTTGTGAATCTTTGGTAGAAGATAAAGGTGTGGGATGGCAGATTCAAAAGCTACATAAAAGACCCTTGTCTTTGCTTGCATGAGCCCACCATTCTCGTCTTGTGCTTTATTTTCAAAAAGCTTGAGGACTAGTTTCCTGCTCCTTGTCTGGGCGTTCTTCAGAGCAGCGTCTGGGTTTGTGATCCGGTGGTACGCCGCTGTGTCCGCCAGGTGTCGTTCCATTTCCCGTGTATAGTTCTCCCGTCTCCAGACGACGACCGTGCCTCCCTTATCCGCGGGTTTAATCACGATGTCCGTTCTCGATGTCCGTTCTCGAAGTGTCGCCAAGGCTTCCCTCTCCTCTCGAGGCAGGTTGCAGTTGTGTCTGCTCTCCGTGTCCCGTCCGAGGTCTTCCTTCAGGTTCTGTATCACTGACCTCAGTCCTACCAGGTTGTAACACGGTCGCGGTTTCGTTTCTCATGGGTGGAGGTACCTAAAAGAAAGAGAAAGTTTAGTTTTTGGGGTTGCCCGTTGTAACTTACCTTGCTCCGGCCGGAGGTTGCTCCAGACTTGGTTGATACTGTGTTCCAAGCTATTGCCGAGGTCCTCAATGGTGGCCTGTCGTATCTTGCGTGCTGGCGGCCTATCACAAACGTAAGACCTCTCCAGCAGTTTCATTTCATACTGGGTGAGGGGGACTTCCGAGATGACTGTTTGTCTTAGTTTTCCCTTCCTCTGTTGTAGTTAGCGTTGTTTCCGTTTCTTCTCTGACCTCCATCGTTCCACTCTGCGTCTCTGCCTCCTTCCTGCTGGCCTCTGTTCGTGCTGTTCCAGCGTCTGATCTTGTTGTTGTTCCCTGCATGACGTCTTTAGTCCCTGCCTTTGTTGTCGTACCTGCTCCTGTCTCTGTTCTTTCGGCAAAAATTATGTCCCCTATTGTTATAATTACCTTTATCGTTAGGGCGGTATTTCTGCCTAGGAGAGGGGTCTCTGTTTTTATACCCTATGTTTCCTCGATATCTGACCCTGTTATTTCTTGGTGGATTTTCCCACCCAGCTCTGGATCTGTCTCGATCGTTCCGCCCTTCATAGTTTGTCCATGAGTCATCTCTTTGACGTGTCTGTCGGAAGGGCTCTTCCTCCGGTTTTGTTCTGTGGCCTGGTTAGGGGTCCTAGGTTTTGGGGGAAGGACAGGTTTGCTGGGAGGGGGCATACCTTGGTTAGGACGTAGGCCAATGTCCTCGTCATCCGGAAGCTCAAGTATGGACCTGGGGACTGCCTGGGATTCCTGCTGCTCAGGTTGTTGGTTCACTGGTTGCCCTTGGTTTGGCGATTAACAAAACCTCAATGCCAATAGTGACTGCCCAGACAGGTACAAGAGGAGTGTTGTCAATGCTTACGTCGACCGTGCTCTCAGCCACAGCTCAGGATGGAAGCAAATCGATGAAGAACTCTGTAGGGTAAGGCAGGTCCTAGTCAACAACGGCTTCTCTAACGGTTTTGTTGAAGACATCATAAAAAGAAAGGTAAAACGCCATGCAACCTCTGAAGAGTCAACTAACACAACACCTATACCCCCTATTAGACTATTTTACAGGAACTTCTTCTCCACAGCTCATAAAACGGTGGAAAGGGTCCTGAAAGATATTGTTAATAAAAACGTTATCCCTACAGACAAAAAACAGAAAATACAATTGACGATTTACTATAAAACAAAAAAAACGGCCAACTTACGCATGAAAAACTCTCCAGACACAAAGCAGAACGCCTTGATGGAAACTAACATTGTCTGTGGCTTCAAATGCCCACTTGGGGACTGTAAGTCTCAAAGAACTCAGTATATAGGCAAGACAATAACGTCTCTTTCCAGGCGATTAACAATGCATAAACAACAAGGCCCCATAAAGGAATATATAATCTTCTCTCACAACCAGACCATCACCAGAGAAGTCTTAACAAACAACACAGAAATCATCGATAGGTACGGCGATAGTAGGCGGCTCGACATCTGCGAGGCACTACACATCAAAAGGTCAACACCAGCAATCAACAGCCAATTACTGCACAACTATATTCTACCCACTTCAAGACTCCGAACTAATATAGAAGCATCAAGAGGAAGTATGGACCAATAGGCCCTCTGTAGTTACTTCCATTCTTATGCTCTCATATCCAGTTAATACCCACAGTTTCGTGTTCTGTCTTGTATTTGTCACAAGTTTGTTCACCTCATCCAAAACTGTTGCACCATAACACCTCACCCAAATGCGAGTATAAGTGTGACGGATTAGTTGACTGTTTAGTGTTTTCAGATAAGTATCCCTGTCCTGGAGGATAGGGATACTTATCTATTGATAAACAGAGATCCTACTGCAAAAGTGATTGCACATTTTAACAAAACTCTCAAAACTGTGTGTAAAGGCGATAAAGAGCTGATTTGTAGGCTAACAAGTCGATCTCCGTCTCTACCTTACATGTATGGTCTTATTAAAACCCATAAACGAGATAATCCGACAAGACCAATTATTAGTTCAGTTGGTTCGGCGGCTTATAAACTCTCTAAGTGGTTGGTCAAAATCGTGTCCCCTATAGTTGGTACTATTTCCAACTCACACTTAACTAACAATGTAGACTTAGTTAATAAGCTATCCACATTGAATTTAAATTTTGATTTTAAACTAGTAAGTTTTGACGTGACTGCTTTATTCACTAAAGTACCTGTTGATGATTTGTTAGAATACCTACGTGAGGAACTGCCCAAATGTAATTTGAGCTTGCAGACCAATAAAGTGTTGGAACTTATCAAATTGTGTATAAAAGACAATTATTTTAGTTTTAATGGACAATTTTTCAAACAAACATTTGTAATGGCCTAGTACAACAGGTTGTGTGTATTCGGTTCCCTGTAATGATTGTGATTCTGTGTACCTTGGACAAACATGAAAGTCCTTACAATTGCGGTTGTTCCAACATGCTTATAGTATTAGAGCTGTCCAAACGTCTAGTGCATTGTATCTACACACAAGTGTGTGTGATCACACTATTATTTAAATGGAATGAAGCGAAAAACATTACTAATTGCGGTGGTTTCGTGGAACGGAATTTGATCGAGTCTGCCTTAATCAGTGTCCTACTCTTATCAATGTTAGTACTGTACTGGTATGTACTAACTTGATCCATTTTTAAGTTACAATATTGCACAACAGTTTAAGAAAAAACTCTGAAAGGGTTACTATGTCTCATTTCAATATTATATTCATATATATTGTGTGTTCATTGAGGCTTTAATCTTTCATCCTAATTCTCTGACCGATTAATCCTATTATTCTAAGCTAAATCTATACCAGCTTCTGGGTAGTTCTTTAACTGGGAATATGTGGTCATATTCAGCTGTTGACCTGTACCCTCCCTTTGTTTCTCCTGGTCAGTCTGGTGTTGACAATGGCTGTAAAACGGCCGAAACGTTCATCTTCCTTTCCAATTTCTTTGTGGATTTTCCGCATACACATACCAATGTGTATGCGCAATATATACATTGGTACTCACCTAGTTGGACTCACCTAGTTGTGCTTGCAGCAGTTGAGCTTTGGCTCTTTGGTCCCGCCTCTCAACCGTGAATCTACTGGTGTACAGATTTCTGAGCTTCTCGGGCTCTATCATATCTACATTTGAAACTGTGTATGGAGTCAGCCTCCACCACATCACTGCCTAGTGCATTCCATTTACTAACTACTCTGACACTGAAAAAGTTCTTCCTGATGTCTCTGTGACTCATTTGGGTACACAGCTTCCACCTGTGTCCCCTTGTGTGTGTACCACCTGTGTTAAATAATCCATCCTTGTCTACCCTGACGATACCCATGAGAATTTTGTATGTGGTGATCGTGTCTCCCCGAGCTCGTCTGTCTTCCAGGGACGTGAGGTGCAGTTCACGCAGCCTTTCCTCATAACTCATGCCTCCTAGTTCTGGGACCATTGGTATTACTGTGATCGGATCAAAGAACTATATAACAGACTAAATTGTGCACGAAAGAATTTTAGAAGAGATAGAACCGAAGCTAATCTAGGACTTCTTAGAGCTGTCCGAGATCATGTCCACGAAGAAACAGCAAAAATCAAAGAAAAATGGCTCGAGTGATGTGCCAAGCTAACGCAGCATACATCCTTGGGCGACATCTGGAGGCAGATCAACAAGGCCAAAGGAATATCGCCTCCTGCTCCGCCACATCATGTTCATCCAGAGCAAGAAGCAGAAAGATTAGCAAATCTATTTGCTTCAAGAGCTCCACTCAACTTCCTCAAGCACTTCTGACTCACCAACAAACACTTCAAGCAGCAAGATGGAAAAAAATAGACGATGCTTTAGCCTTACCTGACGAACTAGACCAACCAATATATTCATAATATTTTAAATAGTAAAATTACCGAAGTCAACAAGGATAAATCGACAATAAATCACAAATAGGAGAACAGACAACCTCTACGCCACAAACCCAACATGGAGACGTGTGGAGGATGCTTTAAGTCACTTCGGAAGACTGTTGTAGGCATTGTATGTAACATTTGTAACACAAGATTTCACCTGAGTTGTACAGGATTACCTACACAACATGCAAACAGACAAGGTACCTACTGGATCTGTCACAAGGATACACTGATGTGGGAAAACATCACCAAACTGATGAACGACATTCCTGAAGTACACAGGTTACAATTCACACAAAATCTACCAGAAATGTATACAGAGTATGAAAAAACAGCAGCGAACACTGAACACAACCCAGGGACTGAGAGCTTAGAGAGCCACATTGGCAATGTAGAAGGACATTGTGTCGAGGTACACAAAAATGTAGGCAATATTGAAGAGCAAACTGGTAATAGAGTAAGGAGAGAAACAATGAGAAGGACGAGAAGACAAATGAGAAAAACGAAAGCAACAAGGAGAAAGATAAGGGCAATACTGAGAATGAATGTGGAAGCGAGAAAGTTGGAATAAAAAACACAGAGGTAGCCAAGTCGTGCACGGATACGAACAATAAGAATACAATCACAGATGAAAATATTTGCAGGTATTATGCAAAACAACAGTGCAGATATGGGACCAGAGGCACGGAATCCACATTCATGCACCCACGGAAATGCGGAAACATGTTAGGGATAAATAATTGTTAAATAAATGTTATAAATAATTTGAGGTGGTGCCTTATCTTATTGTACACCAGGCTTAGTCCACCAGGTATAAGTAGGATGTAGACACCAAATTATCCTCGTGAGAGGCTAGCTTCCAACATCCCAGGTAACTGATGTACCAAGGTTAATTCTTGCTTCCTCTTTTTGTTCCTGTCAAAGGGCAAAGTCTAGCTGTAAAGTCAGAATCCTAATATATGGCAGCTATATCAGATGAAACATTTATATATTATTAGATAAGGACCAAGATTTAATTACCTGTATTTAGTGGCTCGTTCGCATCCTAACCGGAATTAATCATATCTACCTACATTACTGGCCAATAATGACTTAGATAAGATTTCGGAAAGACACTTCCCTTGTGGCTGTTGACAGCGTGTTGATGATGGTAGAATATTAATTTGATATCCATAACACCTCGTCCAAGAGAAATTATAGGAGCTGAATTTGCTCCAGCCACTATGTTCTTAAACAACAATGGCTGACCTCCTACATCACTGACGCTCCTGGCTCACTTTGTCCAGATGTCAATAAGTGATAGAAGGGTCACATTTACTCTATTATGATACTGATAGTTAAGTTAATTCAAATGAGATGTTTTCATGATGTAATAAGTCCAAAGACTACTATATTTAAGAATAATTCCCAACAGAATAGCTGGTGAATTTATAGTACTATGTGGCAATGATATCCCGTTTTCTATTGACGGAAAATTCCACTACAAGCTACATTTTCTATGGGTTAACTTGTGTATAGAACAGCAGCAATATTATCTGCCTATTGTATTAAATATCAGTTAATGGTGTCGGGTTTTCCGACACTTGTTGACCACCTGGTGAGGTGATGGGAATTGGAGACGTGTGAGTTACCCTGTTTGACGTCATCAAGTTGAGGTGGAGCCCAACTGTGAGGGCTGACCTGTGAGAGGTCACAACAAGAGACACATTCAGTTGTGTGGTTATCTACAATTTTACTGTATCTCCAAGAGTGGAGTAAAGTGATTTTAATTGTTTCTATTTCTCTATTTTGTGCCGTATTATTGCAGAGAGAATTCCTGTTCCAGCAGTGAAGTGGTAACGGAAGTATTTCCCTTGGTTATTTGATAATTGATTATTATATTTGGCCAAGCGCTTTATATTACTGTTGTGTTATGTAATAGCTGTGAATTATTGGTGTAAAATTTACTGAGGAAAGCCACTTGCAAATGTTGCCGGGAGTGGCAAAAGTTTTACTGTGTTGTACCGTGTTGTACCGTGTGTGAACTGTAGAAAAGTTGTGTCCTTGGTGAAATGCATTGTGTACTGTAAGGATTCCATGAGAATTAAAGTCATTTAACGTCACTCTAGGACACGATTACTTAACGATGTTATTGTTGTTTTGTTGAACAGCGTTGTGATTAACGTGGAGCCGTGTAATTGCAACAGTCACTGTGAGTTCATGCAGTGGAGGAATTGTCAAGAGAAGACTAACGTAGTGTTAACGAATTAACGAGCTGTCGTTAATTAAGTTTTTTTTTATATTTAAACTACACATAGCACAAAATCACAGTAGAAAAGGAACAGTGCAAGACGTGTCGTGCAATGTTAAGCGTACAGGCAAGCATGAGTAAGGCAACAGATTACAATAATCACAAAGGCACAGTTACAAAGGACAAAGGCACAAAGTTACAAAGGACAAAGGCACAGGAAGAAATTACAAAGGCACAAAATTTTAAAGCACCAAATACACAAAACATCGGCCTGAAGGGCCGACAACAAAACAATAAGCACAGCAGAACAATGACAAAATACCCAAACCCTCACCCATCAACTCAACCCGTGAAACAACACAAAACAAGCCAACTGGCCCTGAAAACCCACACAGAAAGGTACAACACACAACACCAGAAAGTAAATACAATACACACACGCACACAAACGAACACAACACAAAGCACAAACACACAAAAAAATCACTGAAAAGAATGAGACACGACAGTGGTAGGCAAATATTTCTCAGGAAATTCTTGCCTAGGATATTTCTGCTTATAAGCTTCCCACACTAAGTACTCCCAGTCGGTAGGACAACGATCCCCCTGCTTCAGGGGGGCGGGAATAAACTCGGGAACCACCAGATCAGGCGGAAACGGCAGCATCCGAGGCTGGGCGACAGTTGTCGCATAACGAGGGAAGGCAGAGCGAAGGGAAGCGGAAGAAGCGGACGCAAGCCCCCGAGACGGCCCCACCGCCGGACGCACAGGAGAAGACGACGAAGTCCGCCGAGACGGCAACCCCACACCTGACACCGCAGGAGACACAGTAGAGACGGTCGGAGACAGGAGAAGTGGCAAAACCGCTGCCGATGAACCAGGGGACGAAACTGGGGGCACGGAACCCCCAGAGCGAGCAGTCTTCTTGAACACCATCACCAGGTCACTACGCTCACCAGCAGGAGGAACCACCCCCCACGCAGAACCGGAACCATCCGACGCAGGCGACGCACCGGAAGCGAGCTCCTCAGGCACCTCACGAGAAGAAACATCGATACAGGCAGCCGCAGGCACATGGACTTCCGCCACCACCGAGGAATGCGACTGAACCTCACCACCGTCACTGGAAGATCCACCATCGTCGAATTCTCCCACATCAGCCCAATCAGAAGTTCTCCGGGAACGCTTGGTCACCGGCCTCACATCATCAGCGCCGGATGTCGACCCAGAGACCCGGACAACACTAGCTGGGCGAACCGACGCCCTCCGCAGGACGGCAGCATCCTCAGCCACACGGAGAACCAGGTCGAGCAAAGTAGGAGGTCCCACAGCGACCCCAGCACCCAGCACATCCTGGGCACACGGCGAGGGTGCAGTGACAGGCACCACAGATGGAAAACAGAAAGACGGAGGAGCCGTGCATACAGGAGCCGGAAGAACCACGGAAGCATCCAGGACAGCAACCGGGACAGGACGAACACCCGACGGCGACACAACCGCTGGAGAGGCAACTGCAACAGGCGACACGGCCTCTGGAGGAGGGGCGACATCTGTAGGAGACGCCGCAGGTGACACATGGGGTATGGCAGCAGCCAAAGCAGCGTCCACACCATTGAATCCTCCTCCACAGGGAGCGGCATAAAATCCTCCTCACGGAAGAGGTGGTTGATGGGCGCGACGGCAGGTTCAGAGCACCCAGCAGCCTGATGACCCAAGAGGCCACAACAGTAACACGTACGGGGCTGGCGAGCATAAAACACTCGAACAGAACACCCCAGAAGCCTCACTTGAGTAGGAATGTCCGCCCGCAGCCTCATTCCAAGGTGCAAATATTTGACCGCACACCCTTTAGCGGACCCGAGGAGAGCAGGTGCAACCGCACACTGACGACCGCCCCAAACTGGCCGAAATAACGCCTCAGCAGTCCCTCCGGAAATTCCAGGGGCGCTCCATGCACGCTTACATACGTGACGGCACCACTGCGATCGGAGACAGTCACAGTACCCGCACCTTCAGGCAGGGGCAAGGTCCGCCCCTCGTACCGATGTAAAAACGCCCTATACACCTCCTCTGTCGTTAGTTTAACAACCACTCTACGGGCAGACACCAGCTCAACACCATAAACATCCCCCACAGGGACCCGCAGCATGTCACACAGCACCAAACCCACCTCGGGATAACCCGCCCGAGCAGAAAACTCGAGGCCTATTGACTGGGCACGCAAAACAGGGGGGGAGGGGGGCCTCCATGGCGCTGACACGCCGAACCGCACCCACCCCCTCGCAACTCTGGGTAGCAACTCATCATTAATTAAGTGATTGATTAACGTAAGGGGTTGACCATTCTGCCATGATCGGAGTCAATTGCGCTGTCATTAAGCTGTCGTAATTCGTTGGACTGATCGGATCTGTCTGCGGGCAGGGGGATTAAGCACTCGTAGCTAATAAGGAGAATTAGTATCCGCCACTTTGTGAATTCACACGTTGTTGATGTTGTTGTTTACACAGAGTATCTTGTAGCCTTGTGTGATAAAATAGTCGAACCCTTGTTAAGGTAATCTTGTTGTAAGACCGGAAGAGACTTGTCAGTTGGTTGACAGTAGGCTTTGTCAATACTCGTCTGAATTAAAAGGCTTTTGTATTCAGTAATTAATTGGGAATTACTCACTAAATGCTTGACTTTCAATTATGATGTAATTATTTGTTTACGAGTTATTGTTGCCATTTAAGTGTCGTTGAGACACAAGTGTGTTAACGTAAATTGAATTGTTGCTGATCACTGTAGACGGTGAATTAACGTAATTGTTTAAATTCAGTTAAGAGTAACTTTTGTTGTCGTTGTCTTGAAAGACAAGTGTTAACGTAAGATTTTTATAAGGGTAATCATTCTTGGATTAACCGCCTTGTTGTTACTTGGTACCTCGTTGGTAGAGCAGCGAGTGCCACAAGTTTTGTGATTATAGTATTTGTTCACCGTGAAGCCGTGACAATATTGATTGCAAGCTTGCGTCACCAGTGGGCACCACTCTGTTCAGTTAGTGTCATTGTTCAGTCAGCGACGACGGGAAGGATCCCGTAGGTCCATTAGGCTGTTGAATAGCTGTTCTTGAATGTGCCACTGGAGTGACAGTAAAGTAACGTAAAGTCGATGTTGTAGTAGTTCTAGTTTTATTGAATAAATTGTTATGTTTCTAGAAGACGGTCGTTTAAGTCAAACCTCCCAAGATTATTGTCCCACATTTCATGTTCTGCAACGCTTTGTTTATGTCAATTAAGTCTATATCTAAAGCTAGAGTCCATTGCACAGCATCACACATCAAATTTGCAAATTTGGAGTGAGAATCCATCGGCTACCCTCTATTAGTTTTTAACTAGGAGGAGCCAACGACCTAAGTGACAGGTTTCACCCGTGTGGTGGCACCTGGCGGTTTGCTTCCGCTTGTCCTATGATCTTAGGCTTTAAGTTAAACATCTGCCTGTGGCAGTTCTTGCTGTTTAAGGTCTGCCTCTCTTGCGAGGTAGTTACGATTAACGTAATATCAATAGGAATCAATTCTTTTGATTACATCAAAGAAAAAAACCTCACATCAATGGTCCATTAAAAACAAAGGGGAAGATAGACCATATCATCACTTTCAGCAGCCTCCTCCATGGGAAGAATCGAGTCTAAAGATAATCATTCGAGGATAAAAAAGCAGCATGTGACTAGCAGAGGCTCAAAGCAGTCGTAGAACAACAAATGGAAACCATCTCTAGACCTACAACCACTCACATCTTCACAGATGGATCTTATTCTTCTTGAGAGTAGGTGCAGTTTGCATGAAGGGCTTACCCTTTCGATGACTGAACCAGGGCAGATGTTGGGAGACGCGTTGACGTTGAGGAGAAGAAAGTCAAAAGTGTTAGTTGCGTCAGGTCGTAGATAGAGGATTGGCGACGAAAACAGAGGTGGATGTTAGAGGGAGACTCGCCGCACTGTAAGGCGGGATATCGAGTTCATGGCGGCAGCTGATCCACGTACGGCGTAGCGGTGTGTGCAAGACATCTACAAATATTTCTCCGGGAACTTGTATATCGGAAAGCGCAAGCAGTACGCGTCCCAGATCACCCACGTGTCAGGGGACACCCGGCCACCAGGCGGTGCCTTAGGCTGAGACATCGTATCCGAAACCCTATAAACAAACTCCTTCACCCACGACACCCAGACAGTGGATGAGCACCATGGGATCGGGAGCACCCGGGCATACCGATAAGGGCCCAACACCTGACCCTCACAGGTCTCGACCCCGGCAGCCGGGACTAGGCTTCCCCCAGACCGGGACAATGATGGAGGGGAAACCGCAGGGGACGCAGGCGCGGCATCGATCCCAGCACTGGGCACAAGAGCTGAGGCCCCCAGGTGCACATCTTTCTGCAACACCATGACGAGGTCCTCATCATTAGGGGCAACCCCCCACTGGAGGTGGAACTTATTACGGTGGCCCTGAAGCAACTGGACGCCCACGAGGTCCGACAGCTGCACATGTAGCACGTCCACCAGGGCGATACCAACCAATGGATGGTCCTTCGGCACCGTAAATGCCAGACCAGCCGATAATGTCCTCTTCACTGGGGGGCGAGAAGTCCCCATGGCTAAGCCAAACGTCACCCTGTCAGTGGCAAACCACCACCAGCAGGGCAAACCAGCAATCACCCAACGTAAACACTAACCAGGTGCGGAGAGACCTCATGAACGTCCGACCTGGCTGGTGTTCACCACGCAACTCACAGATGGATCAGTTGATCAAGAAAGAGGTTCTGCTGGGGCAGCAGTTTACACTATCAACCATGAAGCTTACTGGAGCATGAATAGTGGGTGCTGAACATTTTTTTTTTATTTTTTTTTACATGCAAAGCATGCAATTTAAATACAATAAAAACAATACAAAATACAGAACAAAGGAAAACAATAGACCACCGGCCAGAAGGGCCGACAGCAAAGCACAACAAAACACACACACGAGAAAAGCATAGAAAAATACAACATACAACAAAGCACAAAACATAATACAATGGCAAACTAGCAAACACAGAAACATCACAAAACAAAACCCCCAGAAAAACAAACCATACATTAAGAGGCATAACAGGAAACATAACAGGACAAACACAATACAGTCCAAACAAAACATAAAGGACAAACACATACAATAGGTAATAGCAATATAAACACCAGGTCAAACGCACAGCACAAACAATACAGGAATAAAAAACACACCAAACCACCCGCCCCATAAACAAAGGGCGAGGCCAAAACAAACAATAAAAATCAACAATAAAAATAAACAATAAAAATAAACAAGCAAAACACGCACACCTGAAAACAAAACAGGCACAAACACAACAACATACATGCGCTGGCCTGAAGGACCGAGAATAAAACATCAAAGTGCATCATGAAACAAAGCCAAACACTTCAGCACAAAACAAAACAATACAACTTCATACAAATTTTTACAAAGACACTAAAACACCGACCTGAAGGGCCTACAACAAAAACAACAATGAACAGAAACATAATGATACAATAAAAGAAACAATACCGGAAATAAAAGAATACAACAAACACCGGCCTGAAGGCGCACAATAGGTACAACACAGTACAAACAAACCACAGGTTCAAGCACACAGACTACTCAAATTTCTCATACTTATCCGGCCACTCCGCCGGTGGGAAGCGAGTACAATACGCCTCCAAAGTAACATGACGTCCTCCGAAATAGGGTCATCACGAACCGTACGTGGATCAGCATTGACTCCGGCACACCCACAACAAAACACCGAGCCCGTCGAACCCAGACGGAAGAAGGGCACCACAGAACAGGACGCAAGCGGTCATCAACTTGAAACCGCAAAGGATGCTGATCATCAACCGCCACTCCAGAGGCCAGGATGACAGGGAGAGGCACCTTCCCACGAGGCCGGGCAATGGGCATCGCACTGGGAGCCTCCTCGGCTTCCTCACAGAGCCCTGAGGCAACCACCGAACGTTGTACCTGCTGGGACCCCCACGCTTGGTATCCTTCTTCAGCACCAGCTTGATGCCGCGGCTTGCACCAGAATCCACACCACCCACGTCTGGAGGAGCGACCACCCCCACTGCGGAGAACCTTCTGCAGGAGAAAGAACAGGAGGTAAATCAGACGCACAACCATCGTCAATAGCAGACACATGGACGTCAGCCACCACCAGCGACGTAGAGCGCGAAGCACCCGGAATCACCACATCATCGCCCGAAGCTCCACCTGCGTCGTAGTCCACCACATCAGCCCAATCAGTAGCAGAACGCCTGGAATGCTTGGGCACGGGCCGCACATCCTCACAGCCATAGGCGGACCCAGAACCACGGGCCTCATGAACCGGGCGTACCGACGCCAGACGCAGTACGGCAGCAGCCTCAACCACATGTGGAACTGGGCCGCACACAACAGGATGCTCCGCATCCCCCCCAACACCCAGCACAGCCGAAACACCTGGCGAGGGTGCAGGACCAGGCGCAGCAGCAGGAGACGAGGTAGACGAAGACGACTCACAGAGACCATCCGGGAGACCCTCGGGAGCAACTGGCACAGCGAAGGGACCAGCGACAGGAGCCACCGGAACACTCTGCAGAGGGACAACAACCACCGAGGGCATGTCGGGTGACGCAGGGGGGCCGCATCAGCAGCGAATGGGACATGCCCCTCTTCATCACCGGAATCCACGCCTTGAGGGAGTGGCGGGAAATCCTCTTCCCGAAACAAGTTAACAGGTGCAGTAGGGGCCGCAGAGCACCCGGCAGCCTGATGTCCTAACTGGCCACACCGAAACAGGTACGGGGCTGCCGGGCATAGTACACCCGAACGTAGTACCCAGCAGCCAGACAGAAGATGGGATATCCGATCGCAGGCGCATACCTAAGGTACGGATGTTCGTCTGCTTCCCAGCATACTTCCCCGAGGAAAGCGTGTTCACCCCACACTGATGACTGCACCATACCTCCCGAAGAAGCGCCGAAGAAGATCTTCAGGGAATCCAGGGGTGCACCGTGTACACTGACATACGTCAGGGCACCACTTCGGTCCGAGACCGCAACAGAGCCGGCGCCATCCGGCAACTGCAACGAACGCCCTTCGTACCGCAGGAGGAAGTCCCAATACTCCTCCTCCCGCATGAACTTGATAATCACCCGGTGGGCCGTAACAAGTTCAACTCCATACACAGCCTCCACTGGGACACGTAGCATGTCGCACATTACTAACTCAATGGCTGGATACCAGCCTTACACGAGAATCTAGCCCCACTGAATTCACCCGCAAAACAGGAGGAATCGCAAGGCCC
>WNGS01159145.1:3455-13538 GCA_020271785.1 Procambarus virginalis
AAGGGAATGTGCTGATAAGCGTGTGTAGTAATTTCCATGTGTAGTGATAACCGTGTGTATTGGTAACCGAGTGTAGTGATAACCGTGTGTAGTGATAACCGAGTGAAGTGATAACCGTGTGTAGTGATAACCGTGTGAAGTGATAACCGTGTGTAGAATCATTACACGCGGTTATCACTACACACGGTATCCCTACACACGGTTATCACTATTCACAGTTATCACTACTCACTGTTATCACTTCATGTGTTATCACTTATCACACGGTTATCACTACACCACGGTTACCACTATACACGCGAAATCCGCCTACTCATTCGTATCACTTCACTCGGTTATCATTTACAACGGTTATCCACGACACACAGTTTTTCAATACCACGGTCATCATTTTCACATGGTTTTCGCTACACATGGTTATCATTACACACTTTTTTATAACTACAACACGTTATCACTCTACACGCGGTTATCACTACAAACGGTTATCACTTCACACCAGTTATCAATGCACAGGGTTGTCAATACACACGGTTATCAGTGCACACGGTTATCACTTCACATGGTTATCACTACACACCGTTATCACTACACACGGCTATCAGTTCACATGGTTATCACTACACGGTTATCACTACACATGTTTATCACTACTCTCGGTTATCACTACTCACGTGTTTCACTACACATGGCTATTACTACACACGGTTATCACTTCACACGGTATCACTACACACAGTTATCACTACACTCGGTCATCTCAACACACGTTTATAACTTCACTCGGTTATCACTCCACACGGTTATCACTACACACGGTTATCATTACACATGGTTATCCCTCCACACGGTTATCACAACACACGATTATCACTACACTCGGTTATCACTACACGCGGTTATCACTACACAGAAATCACTACACATGCTCATCACTACAAATGAAAATCACTACACATGCTTATCACTACAATCGGTTATCTCTACTGTGACGGTGTTCCCCCCTTCTAATTCTCCCACGCCTGCTGTAAGAGTCATGTCCACTATTCCCGAGCGTTCTCTACATTGCAGGCATGAGTTGAACATATGTGGGAGAGAGTAGTATTCTCGATGAGCCGAGAAATTCGTGAAAGAAGAATATTTTGGCCTGTGGGATAGGCTCTTTAGGAAGCCAAAATGGCGCTGGCGAGTCTGTTCTCCCGCCAAAACTGTGTGACGTCAGTGTCGCCAGATTGGTCACCGTCAGCGACGTGGCACTGGGAGCCAATGAAAACCTACTTTGGAAAATGTGACATCACATAGGCGGGGGGAGTCCAGCCGTAGTGGCGCTTTCGCGCCATCAGTCTCACACGACGCGTCCGAGAGGCAGGACGTGCGACCGGTCATCCTGCTTGATTGACGGATTACGGAGCTCCGGTGGATATAAGCGTCTCCAGTTGTCAGCACGCACTCTGTGAGGTCTTCCTTCAACCCAGATGTGGCTCAGATAAGGAATTGACAGAATATTGAGCAACAATTGCTCAGGGACAGGTGTGTTGCAAGAAGTGGGCCGGGCATCGACATGTGCAACGTCCTTGACAGTTCACCAGAATAGGAGACAGTTTAGTGGCTGGGCCATTCTACCGTGAGCGAACCGAGTTGACCGCCTTTGTCAACTAGGTTGAACGTGTGATCGACGATCCTGTCAAGTTTGACAGTAACCCCACCTTCGTGGAACCCTACGAGTCAACAGTTGGATGCAAGCACGTCGAGAAGTCTTCCCAAATCCCTAGTTACATACCTAGACGACGAGGGAATTGACATTGAGGTGAGCTCCAAGTGCTCTGAAGTTGGGTGCTGTGCGTGAGGAGCTTAAGCAGTATCGTCTGGGACGGCTGATAACTTCACAGAGACATTGTAGTGGTGAGAGGCAGTTCCTCTGGGAGTACAGTGACAAGGAACTAATTGGGAAACGTACGTCGACCGCCGAGACGTAGGTTGGCTGCCGTAGTTGGGAGGAAAGTTGACGGCCAAGAGACCGACTCCAACCCTGCAACGTACTGGAGGAGCACGGACCTGCAGTGTAGAAGAAAGCGGCGAGACGCGAACATCCTAAGGCATTGGCTTGTGTTTCTGGAGGGTGTACGAGGCGAGAGCCCGGGCCAGGAGCTACAACCCAACTGTCATCCTAGGATAGGTGAAGTAGGTGTTTACAGTTACCCTCCCATTTCCCCTTTAGTTCACTATAGATACTTGTCAGAATATTTTATATGTCGTGAGCAAGTCTCACCTGAGTCTAAGTCACAGAGAGCACAGTGTGTGGTGAGGCTACCCAGAGTACTCAAAGTATCCGTTTACATATATCTATGTGTGGGTGTGTGCAAGCACCAGGATTCATTAAGGAATTTACTGTGACTATAATTCATTTCCTGTGATTATTATTATTATATATATTAGTAGTAAACCAGATTTGGTGTTAGGCTATGAGCCCAGAATTTATATAAATGCCTGTGTATTGATCTCCCTGATTTATTGATATAAATGCCTGTGTATTGATCTCCATGATTTATTGATATAAATGCCTGTGTGTTGATCTCCATGGTTTATTGATATAAATGCCTGTGTATTGATCTCCATGATTTATATATATATATATATATATATATATATATATATATATATATATATATATATATATATATATATATATATATATATATATATATATATATATATATATATATATATATATATATGCCTGTGATTTGATTAATGATTTATCTATGACATGCCTGTGTACTGAATAATCTCATATACGTGAAGTGATTGCCAGTGATATCTCCTTAAGAGGAAGTATAGATTTAAAGAACAGTACAGTGACCAGGTGAGCGCATTCACAGTAAATATTATTAAGAATAGAGTAATCTTTTGGTACGGTGAAAAGTCACTGTGAGTGCAGTGTGAATAAGATATTGATTGCGAGATCAGTGAAGTGGTGTATCGCCACCCAGTGGAATCATAAGTATGTCATGTGAATGTTAAATACAGTGTTTTGCGAAAAGTTAAATAAACGGGGATCGTGACAGAATTAGAAAACAAGTACTAGTCTTTCTCACGGGCGCTAGGGCCCGGAATCAGCTGACTCTGACAGGTGACGCGAGGGGCTGCCCTGTGTTACCATCCGGTGTGCTCCAGATTATTTGCTGCGGATTGAGCAGCTGTTATACATTGATCCTGATATGTTCATTGATGCACATGTTTCTCGTTGTTTTTTAAGTAAAATACCAAAACTCTTTGGTGTTTGATATCATCCCCCTCCATTTATCTTGTGACTGCCAAAAGGAAATATAAGAGTGACAGAAATAATTACTGGCCTGAGACCACACTATTTGAAATTGCTCTTACCACAATTACACCTCACCACTGCTGTGTTACTGGACACCTAAAAACACCAGTTGGCGACCTTGAAGGCTGTGTGATAGTTCTGTGCCGGGGCGGGCCACAGATTGAGGGAACAATCTGTGTCTCCACTCATCTTTCAACGTAAGGCTGGTTGTGAGATCGACTGGGGTACTCTCCTGGGCGTGCAGTGGAGCCTAGAGGATCAAGGGAAGACCCGTGGAACGACGGTGATTAATTTAATAATTATCACTTTGCCGCATTTATAACAAGCCAGGTCGTTATGAGCGGTTCTGATTGTTCCGCACTTTTAACTAGTATCCCAGTTAAAATAAAAAATATTTGTATAAAATCCATTTTTGCTTCGATTTTCTTGGGGATAGTTTAGAAATGTTCGCCATAAAATGTACGTTTTTTCTCCAATAACAGAAGAGCTTATTAAAGAAAATGTCATGGCAGTGAATCTTCGTGGTAAAAACTATTGCATTATTGACACGACGCGTATGATCGACGTACTTTTTATATTTGTTGCCAGTCGAACGCATTCTTATTTGACGGTTTATACTTATATTCTTATAGAACATTCTATTGCGAACACATTGGTACAAAAATTAAATGCGTACATCCAAAAATAATGTCAGGACAGTGAATTGAAAATACACTTTTCGATGTCATTTTCGGCGATATGCCGCCGCGGGTAACACTTCAGCCACTTCCCACACTCTTGTGGGTCAGTTGCGACATTGATTCTATATTTATATGCATATGTCCGTATAGAGAATTTAATTGCGATTCCGATGATACCAAAATTAACGATGTAGTACAACTGTGGGCTCACAACCATTACGAGAATGGAAACATTTTGTTGCTGTTTGGCGCGCCTCGGCAAGTGATGTCAATAGTTTTTTATTGGTTTTGATATGCCTTATGATTTGACGGCATTTTATACGTATGTTCTTATAGACAATTCTATGGCGAAACAGTGATACCAAATTTAAATACGTACGCCTACAATTAGTGTCAGGAGATTAAAAAGAGTATACACTTTTCGGTCTCACCGCTTGGCTGCGGGTTATTGTCAGAGCAACCACCTCGAGAGGAGATCAAGTCTACCGTTGCTTAACCCACAAGAACCGTGAACACCCCGACATTGGCGACCTTGCCAGGATAACGAACAAGATCAAGTTGATCAAGGTTGTAATTGTGGTATTAGATATCAGGCCTAAGTTTCCACTCACAGTCACAAGATGGAGGATGATAAAGTAGCCAGTTTTATTGACACGAGAAACGAACAAGTACTGGAGGAGTGCACCAGGGCACAGCTGCAAACGATCGCCGACCACTTTGGCATCAAGTTGAGAGCTTCCAAAGTGGGAGAAAGAAGACTCGAGATCATGGCACAGCTCAAGGCACGTGATGAAGCCTTCGGAGAGGAATGGCCACAGACACCTGCCAGTGTGGGAGAGAACCTGAGTATCGGTGGCAGCAGCCGGGGATCCAGTGGCAGTAGGCGCAGTGTCAAGCTGGAAATAATGAAGATGCAGATAGAAGCACAGCTGCACAGGAAGAGCGCAACACGAAGCTAGCACAGCTGAAGCGTGAGGAAGCAGAAAGAGAAGCACAGCCGGGCAGAGAAGAAAAGAGAGAAAACAGCTGAAGCGAAGAAGCACAGCTGCGCAGAGAAGAAAGAGAAGCACAGCTGAAGCGCGAGGAAGCAGAAAGAAAGCACAGCAGCGCAGAGAAGAACGAGAGGCACAAGCACAGCTGCGCAGGGAAGAACGAGAGGCACAGCAGCAACGAGAAGAAGCAGAAAGAGAAAACAGCTGAAGGAGCGCGAAATAGATGCTAGGACGAAGCTGCAGGAGGTTGAAGCGAACAAGGAGATTGAGCTGAAGCGAGCTGAGCTAGGACTAGTTCCACCTGCCCCACCACAACAGCAGGAAGACCGCCGAGTGAGAGAGAGGGATATGCCCGTCTTCGTGCCTAATGAGGCTGAGGGCTTCTTCGAGCATTTCGAAAGGGTCGCTACGTTGAAGAAGTGGCCGAGGGCAGAGTGGGCGGAGCTAGTTCATGGAAGGCTCACTGGTGAAGCTCGTGAAGCTTACAATATGCTCGATCTCCAGGAATGTACCAACTATGATGCAGTAAAACGGGCCGTGCTCCATTCGTTCAAGCTAACGCTGGAGTGCTATAGAAGAGGTTCAGAGAATGTATCCGATCGCCAGGAAAGTCGTATGCGGAGACGGCGAGGGACGTGGAAAGGAATTCTTGAAATGGCTGGAGTCAGAAGGAGCAAGATCGGCTGAAGACATCAAGGGGCTGATGGTCATGGAAAAGTTCATGTCCGTGCTCTCTCCCGAGATTAGGGTGAGAGTAAAGGAGGCGGACATCAAGGACCTGAGAGCCGCGGCCGATCGAGCAGACATGCTAGAAGAAGCATTACGTCCACGTCGAGAGGGCCAGCACCGACCGCCCGTATTCTCTAGCTATGGGAGGAGTAATAGAAGGTCTGATGGTTGGAGGACAGGACCGAGTTATCCCAAGTCCTACCCCTCAAGTGGAGACATTAGAGGACAGAAAAGTGCTGTGGAACCGTCGAAGAAGTCCCCAACGGAGAGCTCGGGAGCTGTGGCTGTGACGAAAGGGGTCGACAGATGGTGCGAGAAAGACACTCGGGACGTCGGCCTCTGGAAGTGTGGCAAGGGCGAGCGGCAGTGGATGGTCACCAACCGGGAAGAACTATTTCGCGCAATTGTAGTCGCTGCTACAATTGCGGACTACCCGGACACGTTGCTCGCAAATGCAGACATCCTAAACACTGGGGGAATGTAGCCTTCGTGAAGACAGAGGACCAGATGGCCGATTGGGTGCAGGATTGACCCGTACTTAGTGGGGAGAAAAGGATTCACCCGTTTGTATGTGAAGGAACCGTAAGGATGGGGGACGCAGACCCCATCCCAGTGAAGATGTTGAGGGACACTGGGGCAGACTTTACCCTAGTGAGCGAAGCCCTGTTCCCTGAGAACTACGGGGATACCAGTGTGGGAGTGGCGAGTGTGACCACTGTGGGAGGCCCAGTGCAGATGCCCCTACACCGGGTAACCCTGAGTTCGGATTATAGATGCCAAACCCTAGTAGTGGGGGTCTGCGCATCGATGCCCAAGATGGAGGCACAGGTCATCTTGGGAAATGACGCATGTGGAGGACGTGTCCTCCCGAACCTCTTGAAGGACGAGGAGTGCTTGGAGCACTACAGGAAGAAAGGCGGAGTGTTCGACGCCCGCGGGGACGAGAAAGGAATCGCCATGGAGGCGTTCCCTGTCTGTGCCATAGTTCCGAGTCAGTGCGACGGACGAGGAGGGCGTGGATCTGATAAGGCCGACGAGGAGACGTCCGACGACCTGGAAATTGATCACCTCGTCATGGAACCAGGAGAGCGAGTGGAGGGCGAAGGCAGCCCAGACGGTGAGGTACAGGTGACCCTCACTGGTTCTCCTGAGGTGGACCGCACTCGTCTCGAGGAGGTGCAGCAGGCTGAATTCCCCAAGTTGATTCGTAAGGTCAAAGGAGGACGTATTGGTCCCGAGAAAGCTACTCACTTTAACAGGCAAGAAGGCATATTAGTAAGACAGTGTAAACCTGTAAGGATAGAGGTCGGAAAAGCCTCTCCAAGTACGAGAGATCAAGTAGCGTTGCCAGCCAAGTGCAGAGCGGCAGTGTTGAGTCCGTTCACGCTGTTGACTCTACAGAGGTATCTGTTGACTGATACAGAGGTATCAAAATATGGGAGAACTAAAAGGCCCGGCCCCCAAAATAAAATATCCACAGTAATAAATACTTGCTACTACACCTTGTAAGTCTAGAGATAGATTATTGCACTCCCACACAGGAAAAAGGGATACTCTGTTCAAACTTACTTGTTTATTAACCCCTTAATAACCCCCGATACACAATCACACCAATAACAATATAATACTAACTTTACCACACAATCTTACGTTAAATGCCTTGGTCCACATAGGCAGGATACAAGGTTTTACACTGAAAACAAGCTAGGGTAAAGCTCTACTATAAAACACTTGAAGTTAGAGTCAGCTTAGGGTAGGGGGACCACGTGGTTCCACTGAGACCCCCTTTGGAATAACTAGTACAATAACACTTTAAAACACTTACTACACCCCAGGTATACTACTCTACACATAGAACAAGGGTATGCCAGAATATAACCATAAAAAATAGCAAAGATGACTTAACCAGACGCAGACACAGAAATAAATAAATAAGAGGAAGGAGAGGCACTTCCTTTCACCACAGCCAGCCAGCAGAGAAGGGCGCGCGAGTCTCTCGTCTCCCTCTCCGAAAGCTATGCTGCCGGCAGACTGTTCAACTAATCATACCGGTGCCCGATACTAAGTTTACTCAAGTTTACTTTACAATTGATTAGACAGTATTAGTAAACATAGTTGGTGCCTATTTTATTATTTAATAATCAACCCCAAGCTCAATCTTTAAATACTCTTTGAGAAACAAGAATAGTCTTACGACTGGCAGGGAAGATACGACATATGCAGCTTTGCGAAGCGTGTTTACTATATGGTAGCTCAATAAGCTCAAATTTTGACCTCTGGTTTCCATCTAAAGAACCCAGAGTCATAACACTCCTCCCCCCTTCAGAGAAAAAAAAAATGTAACTACTAGAATAGTAGTCATATTTCTTTGTAAGAGTATACAGAGAATAAAAAGGAAATCCATGACATAATAGAAAATCAATCAAACAACAATTTCTCTGCCAAAAAAAAAATACAAGGGAATTCTCTGAAAGAAAAAACATACACAAAAACAAAAAAGCAAAAAAAACAAAAGGAAGTAAATAAATTGGACACGGGATATTTAATGTCACAGGAGAACCTAAAAAAAAAATAACTAAAGCATGACATTTGGTATGGCTTCCTGCGGCTCAGATGAATGTTACTCAGGCAAGCGGGATAGAGCGTCGGCTATCAGGTTGAGCCGGCCCAGTAGGTGGATAATAGATAGATTAAAGTCCTGTAGGTACAATGCCCACCTGAGGATGCATTTATTTTTCTGCTTCATCTGATTCATGAAAACTAATGGGTTATGGTCCGTGTACACTTCCACTATATTACCTGTGAGGTAAACTTCGAACTTTTTGCATGTTAGCACTAGCGCCAACGCCTCTTTTTCTATCACCGAACAATTGCGCTCCGCCTTGTCAAATTTCACAGAGTAATTATATACTGGTTGTTCCACTTTATCATCCCCAGTTTGCAACAACACTGCACCAGCACCCGAGTCAGACGCGTCAACTTGAATTTTAAACGGACGGTCGAACCTTGGACTAGCAAGCACTGCATGTATTTTTCTGCTTCATCTGATTCATGAAAACTAATGAGTTATGGTCCGTGTACACTTCCACTATATTACCTGTGAGGTAAACTTCGAACTTTTTGCATGTTAGCACTAGCGCCAACGCCTCTTTTTCTATCACCGAATAATTGCGCTCCGCCTTGTCAAATTTCACAGAGTAATTATATACTGGTTGTTCCACTTTATCATCCCCAGTTTGCAACAACACTGCACCAGCACCCGAGTCAGACGCGTCAACTTGAATTTTAAACGGACGGTCGAACCTTGGACTAGCAAGCACTGGGGCTACAGCAGGAAGACCACCACAACAGCAGGAAGACCGCCGAGTGAGAGAGAGGGATATGCCCGTCTTCGTGCCTAATGAGGCTGAGGGCTTCTTCGAGCATTTCGAAAGGGTCGCTACGTTGAAGAAGTGGCCGAGGGCAGAGTGGGCGGAGCTAGTTCAGGGAAGGCTCACTGGTGAAGCTCGTGAAGCTTACAATATGCTCGATCTCCAGGAATGTACCAACTATGATGCAGTAAAACGGGCCGTGCTCCATTCGTTCAAGCTGACGCCGGAGTGCTATAGAAAGAGGTTCAGAGAATGTATCCAATTGCCAGGAAAGTCGTATGCGGAGACGGCGAGGGACATGGAAAGGAAATTCTTGAAATGGCTGGAGTCAGAAGGAGCAAGATCGGCTGAAGACATCAAGGGGCTGATGGTCATGGAAAAGTTCATGTCCGTGCTCTCTCCTGAGATTAGGGTGAGAGTAAAGGAGGCGGACATCAAGGACCTGAGAGCCGCGGCCGATCGAGCAGACATGCTAGAAGAAGCATTACGTCCACGTCGAGAGGGCCAGCACTGACCGCCCGTATTCTCTAGCTATGGGAGGAGTAATAGAAGGTCTGATGGTTGGAGGACAGGACCGAGTTATCCCAAGTCCTACCCCTCAAGTGGAGACATTAGAGGACAGAAGAGTGCTGTGGAACCGTCGAAGAAGTCCCCAACGGAGAGCTCGGGAGCTGTGGCTGTGACGAAGGGGTCGACAGATGGTACGAGAAAGACACTCGGGACGTCGGCCTCTGGAAGTGTGTCAAGGGCGAGCGGCGGTGGATGGTCACCAACCGGGAAGATTCGCTGCTACAATTGCGGACTACCCGGACACGTTGCTCGCGAATGCAGACGTCCTAAACACCGGGGAATGTAGCCTTCGTGAAGACAGAGGACCAGATGGCCGATTGGGTGCGGGATGGACCCGTACTTAGTGGGGAGAAAAGGATTCACCCGTTTGTATGTGAAGGAACCGTAAGGATGGGGGACGCAGACCCCATCCCAGT
>WNGS01159148.1:26348-40211 GCA_020271785.1 Procambarus virginalis
CCCGCCACACAACACTTGCCTCCACCACCCGCCACACAATACTTACCCTCCACCACCCGCCACACAATACTTACCTCCACCACCCGCCACACAACACTTACCTCCACCACCGGCCACACAACACTTACCTCCACCACCCGCCACACAACACTTACCTCCACCACCTGCCACACAACACTTACCTCCACCACCCGCCACACAACACTTACCTCCACCACCCGCCACACAACACTTACCTTCACCACCCACCACACAACACTTGCCTCCACCACCCGCCACACAATACTTACCTCCACCACCCGCCACACAATACTTACCTCTACCACCCGCCACACAACACTTGCCTCCACCACCCGCCACACAATACTTACCTCCACCACCCGCCACACAACACTTACCTCTACCACCCGCCACACAACACTTGCCTCTACCACCCGCCACACAACACTTACCTCCACCACCCGCCACACAACACTTACCTCCACCACCCGCCACACAACACTTACCTCCACCACCCGCCACACAACACTTACCTCCACCACCCGCCACACAGCACTTACCTCCACCACCTGCCACACAACACTTGCATTTCCGTCCTTTACAGCCAGTCTTATACACACTCTCACCCACCGAACACAACGTCTTGCAAGACCCTCCACGCTTCTTGCACTTGCTCTTGGTTTTGCAATCTGTTGATGAAGGACAGTTTTACAACATACAATATCATGTGTGTATAAATGTAGGCCTCCACGAGTCAGGCAATGGAGCCACCTTCCCCATAGTCACCTTGGGAGACCAGACACTACGCTCAGCGGTCCTTGAGCTTCTTCCACTTGCTCTTGATTTTGCAATCTGTTGATCAAGGACTGTTTTACGAAATACAATATCATGTGTGTATGAAAACATTTCCCATTATGTCAGGAAGACTTGCTAGGCAAAAACTATCACTTGGCAGCACAGTTGCTAGCACAATAAATGAAGGATATTATTATTTTCTGACCATCTATTGGAATAAGATGTGGAGAGAGCACTAGTGGAGAGAAACACCTCACTGGTCATGCCGTCTCTCAGAGAGTTCCAGAAATCGCGATCTTCATGGTCGTGTAACACTGCTGGTGTAACACCTGCTGTGTTACACCAGCGGTGTTACGCCAGGGGTGTTACTCCAGCGGTGTTACAACAGCGATGTTACACCAGCTGTGTTACACCAGGGGTATTACACCAGGGGTGTTACACAAGCGATGTTACACCAGCGATGTTACACCAGCGGTGTAACACAAGCGGTGTTACACCAGCGATGTTACACAACCGGTGTTACACCAGGGGTGTTACACCAGCGATGTTACACCAGCGGTGTTACACCAGCGATGTTACACCAGCTGTGTTACACCAGCGGTGTTACGCCAGCGATGTTACACCAGCGATGTTACACCTGCGGTGTTACACAACCGGTGTTACACAACCAGTGTTACACCAGCAGTGTTACACAAGCGGTGTTACACCACCGATGTTACACAACCGGTGTTACACCATCGATGTTACACAACCGGTGTTACACCAGCGATGTTACACAACCGGTGTTACACCAGCGATGTTACACAACCGGTGTTACAACAGCGATGTTACACAACCGGTGTTACACCAGCGATGTTACACCAGCGGTGTTACACCAGCGGTGTTACACAACCGGTGTTACACCAGCGATGTTACACCAGCGGTGTTACACAACCGGTGTTACACCAGCGATGTTACACCAGCGGTGTTACACAACCGGTGTTACACCAGCGATGTTACACCAGCGGTGTTACACAACCGGTGTTACACCAGCGATGTTACACCAGCGATGTTACACCAGCGATGTTACACCAGCTGTGTTACACAAGCGGTGTTACACAACCGGTGTTACACCAGCGATGTTACACCAGCGGTGTTACACAACCGGTGTTACACCAGCGATGTTACACCAGCGGTGTTACACAACCGGTGTTACACCAGCGATGTTACACCAGCGGTGTTACACCAGCGATGTTACACCAGCGATGTTACACCAGCGGTGTTACACAACCGGTGTTACACCAGCGATGTTACACCAGCGGTGTTACACCAGCGATGTTACACCAGCGATGTTACACCAGCGATGTTACACCAGCGGTGTTACACAAGCGGTGTTACACAACCGGTGTTACACCAGCGATGTTACACCAGCGGTGTTACACAACCGGTGTTACACCAGCGATGTTACACAAGCGGTGTTACACCAGCGGTGTTACACAACCAGTGTTACACCAGCGATGTTACACCAGCGATGTTACACCAGCGGTGTTACACCAGCGGTGTTACACAACCGGTGTTACACCAGCGATGTTACACCAGCGGTGTTACACAACCGGTGTTACACCAGCGATGTTACACCAGCGGTGTTACACCAGCGGTGTTACACAACCGGTGTTACACCAGCGGTGTTACACAAGCGGTGTTACACCAGCGGTGTTACACAACCGGTGTTACACCAGCGATGTTACACCAGCGGTGTTACACCAGCGGTGTTACACAACCGGTGTTACACCAGCGATGTTACACCAGCGATGTTACACCAGCGATGTTACACCAGCGGTGTTACACAACCGGTGTTACACCAGCGATGTTACACCAGCGGTGTTACACCAGCGGTGTTACACAACCGGTGTTACACCAGCGATGTTACACAAGCGGTGTTACACCAGCGGTGTTACACCAGCGGTGTTACACAACCGGTGTTACACCAGCGATGTTACACAAGCGGTGTTACACCAGCGATGTTACACCAGCGATGTTACACCAGCGGTGTTACACCAGCGGTGTTACACCAGCGATGTTACACAACCGGTATTACACCAGCGGTGTTACACAACCGGTGTTACACAACCGGTGTTACACCAGCGATGTTACACCAGCGATGTTACACCAGCGGTGTTACACCAGCGATGTTACACAACCGGTGTTACACCAGCGGTGTTACACAACCGGTGTTACACCAGCAATGTTACACCAGCGGTGTTACACCAGCGATGTTACACAACCGGTGTTACACAACCGGTGTTACACCAGCGATGTTACACAACCGTTGTTACACAACCGGTGTTACACCAGCGGTGTTACACAACCGTTGTTACACAACCGGTGTTACACCAGCGGTGTTACACAACCAGTGTTACACCAGCGATGTTACACAAGCGGTGTTACACCAGAGATGTTACACAAGCGGTGTTACACAACCGGTGTTACACCAGCGATGTTACACCAGCGGTGTTACACAACCGTTGTTACACAACCGGTGTTACACCAGCGATGTTACACAACCGGTGTTACACCAGCGATGTTACACAACCGGTGTTACACAACCGGTGTTACACCAGCGATGTTACACCAGCGATGTTACACAACCGGTGTTACACCAGAGATGTTACACAACCGGTGTTACACCAGCGATGTTACACAAGCGCTGTTACACAACCGGTGTTACACCAGCGATGTTACACCAGCGGTGTTACACCAGTCATGTTACACAACCGGTGTTACACAACCGGTGTTACACCAGCGATGTTACACCAGCGGTGTTACACAACCGGTGTTACACCAGCGATGTTACACAACCGGTGTTACACCCGCGATGTTACACAACCGTTGTTACACCAGCGGTGTTACACACCAGTGTTACACCAGCGATGTTACACAACCGGTGTTACACCAGCGGTGTTACACAAACAGTGTTACACCAGCGATGTTACACCAGCAGTGTTACACAACCGTTGTTACACAACCGGTGTTACACCAGCGGTGTTACACCAGCGATGTTACACCAGCGGTGTTACACCAGCGATGTTACACAAGCGGTGTTACACAACCGGTGTTACACAGCGATGTTACACCAGCGGTGTTACACCAGCGGTGTTACACAACCAGTGTTACACCAGCGGTGTTACACCAGCGGTGTTACACAACCAGTGTTACACCAGCGATGTTACACCAGCGGTGTTACACAACCGGGTTACACCAGCGATGTTACACCAGCGGTGTTACACCAGCGATGTTACACAACCGTTGTTACACAACCGGTGTTACACCAGCGGTGTTACACCAGCGGTGTTACACAACAGTGTTACACCAGCGATGTTACACCAGTGGTGTTACACAACCGGTGTTACACCAGCGATGTTACACCAGCGGTGTTACACCAGCGGTGTTACACCAGCGATGTTTCACCAGCGGTGTTACACCAGCGATGTTACGCAACCGGTGTTACACAACCGGTGTTACACAAGCGATGTTACACCAGCGGTGTTACACAACCAGTGTTACACCAGCGATGTTACACCAGCGGTGTTACACAAGCGGGTTACACAACCAAGTTACACCAGCGGTGTTACACAACCNTGTCTCTACAGGATCGCCGTCATCACTACCTTGCGCGGTCCTACAACACCCCTCACACTCGCTTATGTCGCACTTTGACCGTTACCCCTCCTGTGGTCCCTGTTTCCTTTCACCACCTTCCCCTTCTGTACGGTTGTCTCGCTTGCAAGGTTCTCTCTCGGTTCTTGTTACAAATATTTCTCCTCGTGTCGTTCCATCCTTGCCCCCATGGAGGGTCCCCTCTTCCTAGTTTGCAAAACTTGACCCACGTGACTAAAGCTTTTACAATCTACAGTTTGAAACGCCTTTTCATTGCTCACTTTTCTTCACACTCACGTTCCATTTCCAACACTGGGGATGGATTTGTATAGAGCGACGGTCTCGCCTTCAAGCATTCTTCTTCTTGAGAATAGGTGCAGTTTGCATGAATAACCCTCCCGATGACTGCACCAGGACAGATGTAAGGAGACGCATTGACGGTAGGAGGAGAAGAAAGTCAAAAGCGGTAGATGTGATGGGCCGTAGAGAGAGGAGTGGCGACGAAAACAGAGGCGGACGTTAGAGGGAGACACCCCGCACGGGGGGCGGGGCGTCGTGGTCACGGCGGCAGCTGATCCACGCACGGCGTAGCAGTGTGCACAAGACGGGAACTAATACTTCTCCGGAAACTTGTATATCGGAAAGCGCAAGCAGTACGCTTCCCAAATCACCCGCAGGTCAGCTGGCAGCCGGCCACCAGGCGGCGCCCTCGGCTGAGACATCCTATCCGGCACCCGATACACAAACTCCTTCACCCGCGACACCCAGACAGTGGACGAGCACCACGGGATCGGAAGCACCCGGGCATCCCGATAAGGGCCCAACTCCGGACCCTCACAGGGCACGACCCCAGCAGACGGGACTAGGGAACCCCCAGACCGGAGCAAGGAAGGAGGGGATACAGCAGGGGATGCAGGCGCGGCATCGACCCCACCACCGGGCACAGGAGCCGAGCCCCCCTGGCGCACATCTTTCCGCAATTCACGACGAGAGGTCCGAACATCAGGGACAACCCCCCACTGCGGAGATCCAACAGCAGGTGACGCAGGAGGGGGGACACAGGTAGCAACTTCGGAGCCTCGCACAGCACCATCATCCACGGCGGGGGGCGCCAGATCACCATACTCCCCCACCTCCTCCAAGGCACACCACGAAGGGGAGACACACTCCGAGCCCGCCGCGAACGCTTCGAGACAGGCCGCACCACACCACGCCCAGCAGGCCCCTCCGCAGACACAGCCACCATCTTCACATCCACACAGGCCACACCCGCACCGTCCGAAGAGTCCAGAGGCCACATCACCCCACTGTCTACATCATCCACGGAAACAGCCTCAGAACACCGACGCGCACGCTTCTGCAAAGGGATGGAAAGAGCAGAACTACAGTCGCCAACACACACAGGCACGGCAGGCACCTCACCTTGCGAAGCACCCCCTTCAAAACAGCAGAACCCGCGTCCCCGGGAGCCGGTATCACATCCACAGGCGGGGGCGGGACATGGACCTCCACCGGGACACCCTTCACTACACGCAGCGCAGGCGACGGCCCGACACCCACACACACCGGCTCAACAACCCCAGGGGCCACAGCAGTCACCTGACGTGTCACACGGGCCGGAGAACTCGCCTCAACAGGCGGAGCAGCAGACAGGCAATCAGGCGCCTCAGGCACAGCACCCACACATCTCAGAACCGTCCGAACGCAAAGGGGCGGAAAATCCTCCGCACGAAGAACATGCACCCGACCAGTTGCTCCCACGTCGCACGCCGCAGCCAGATGACCCTCGTGACCACACCGATAACAGGTGCGCGGTTGACCCGGTACAGGCAGCAGCGTGTAACCCAACACGGACATCGACGACGGGACACTACACCTCAGTGACATCGTCAGGGTGCGGGAGCCGTCAAGCATACCAACACAGTGCCCGGCAACGACCTTGTTCCAACGAACACTTAACACTGTCCCAAATCGTTCAAAACAGGAGGTTAAAAGTCGTCCTGAAATTCGAAGGGGGCACCATGCACCGCCACAGACGTCAAGGTAACACTAAGATTCACCACCTTAACGGAGCCAGCAGTATCAGGGAGAGGGTAAACACGCCCCTCACACCGCTCGAGAAACGCCTGAAAGGCAGCCTGGAGGCGGAACTTGACCACAGCACGGTTGCCCTGAAGCAGCTGGATGCCCACCAGGTCAGACAGCTGCACATGCAGCACGTCCACCAGGGCGACACCAACCAATGGATGGTCCACCGGCACCGTAAACGCGAGACCAGCCGACAACGTCCTCTTCACTGGGGGGCGAGAAGTCCCATGGCTAAGGCAAACGTCACCCTGTCAGTGGCAAACCACCACCAGCAGGGCAAACAAGCAATCACCCAACGTAAACACTAGCCAGGGCGGAGAGACCTCAGGAACGTCCGACCTGGCCGGCGGTCACCACGCAACTCTCAAGCAGTTCGGCGTTGAATCCCGACCGTCCAAGTGGTTGGCACCATCTTTCCTCCGTCCCATCCAAACCTTATTGTTACGTTATCTCCTACATAGCAGTAGATCTGCCTGTTCCTTACCACCAACGTATCTGCATGCTCCAACATTAAGATTCAACAACAACAATACGGGCCAAAATGTATTGTCTAGATACACACCTCCTTCCCCCTCCACATTTCCGTACCCGAGACACTTGCACCCGCTGTCTCGCCGGATAACCAGACACCACAGCTAATTACCTCTCTCGCTCATTTAACTGCCGGCTTCTTGTCTCCAACTCTAGTATTCACGCTGAATATGACGTCACAGCCCGTATAAGAAGCCCTGCCAGCGTCCAGAGCGTCAGACTACTCCTCTAGTGTTCATTGCTACCGCAGCTACTCTCGCTTCAGGTGATAGTAGACGCACACAGCATTTTTGTATAAAGTATTACCTGCACTTTTGTTATTAACGTAAATATCACATGTGTATATTTCTCTTTTGAGTGTACTTATGCCAAGTGGATAAGGGGTTTTGTTTTCATTAATTGTTACGTGTCAGTTTGTGTAAAATTAATCTTTTTTATATTAAATGTTTAAAGTTTTTATTTTCTTTTTTTTACCCACAGTTTTCACACGGTAAAGGTATCAAACATTTTTTTTTACTTTGTTTTCTCTTTTCTTTTTATTAATGTGCGATTGGCACAACGCCTGCCAGAATAGTTACTGCTCTTTCAGATTCTCGTCACATTATCCTGATCCTTTCCAAGTGCTATACTGTCATAATGGCTTGGCGCTTTTCCCCTGATAGTTCTCTTCCTTCCCGCTCCGTCTCCGTCTTCACCGATGGGTCTAAGTCTGCCGATGATGTGGGCTACTGCGGTATATTTTCTGACCTCACCTTTGTGTCACCTGCCCCTGGAGACTAGCATTTTCACAGTAAAACTTTATGCATTTTGTATGCTCTTCGTCAACTGCTTTCTCGCTGTCAATCTTCCTTTGTTGTTGTCGGTGACTCTTGCAGTGCGTTCATGGCTCTGGAGTCCTGGTTAAACCTTGATGACGAACGGACGTCAGGACACCTCCGCCTGGGGGGCCCGCAGGACCACGTTCAATTTCATGATTTTGATACTGCCGTTTGGCATTTCTTTTCAACGGTCTGGTTTGTTATGGTCCGCACATCTTGCCTTGGGTCACAGGATAGTGATAGATTTTTTAACGTTTCTGGTTGGTTCTCCTGACGGGGTGGCGGCGTCCGGTGTCGGCTTGGCCGAGAGGTAGCGGGGGGCACTGGACGACATATTGCGCTTTAGTTGTGGGAAAGTTTTTGGTTTTGTACCCAGTGTTCTCTGTGTGGGGTGGGGCAGGTGCTTGTCACCTTGAGGGACTCTGGGGGCTCCGCAATCATCTGCCCGTCTGTGTTTATTGGCCGTAAGGCATGGTAGTTTCGCTGATAAGCAACATTCATTTCGCCATTAGGCTTCGCGTATCCTTCACGGGTACGCCGGCGCGCATCCGATCGTTGTTGCCCGTAAATAAAACCAACAACAACAGCTCATGGCTTTGCAGTCCTTTAATCCAGTCCATCCTGTGGTAGTCGATTCAACATTGGCTGTTTCTTATCTCCAGGAGGTTTAATACAGAGGAGTTTTGCTGGGTTCCCAGCCATATTGGTGTGTCCTTAAATGAGCATGCAGACGCTGACGCTAGGGAAACTGTCAGCTCTTGTCCCATCACCCGTAAAGGTATTCCTTATTCCGACTTTTACCCAGGTATTCACTCCTCCATCCTTGCCCACGGGCAGGGTCGTTGGTCTTGGCAACAAACTGAGTGTTCTTAAGAGTAGTGTGTCCTCATAGCCTTCCTCCTACCACCGTAACCGGCAGTGGGAAACGGCTCTGGCGAAGTTACGTATTGGCCATACACACTTAACTCATGGGCACTTAATAGAGCGCCGTCCTGCTCCTTATTGTCCATACTGTATTGTCCCTCCTACGGGCGTGCATATCCTTGTTGAATGTCCTGACTTCCAGGATATACGTGCGTCTTGCTTTCCGACCGTTCCTCGCGGTCACTTGTCCCTTGATAGAATTCTTAGTGAATCGGATATCTATGATATCGTTCGCCTTATGCGCCTTTGTTCTCGTTCTCTATACCACTCCACAAACAACACTTACCTCCACCACCTGCCACACAACACTTGCCTCCACCACCCGCCACACAACACTTGCCTCCACCACCCACCACACAACACTTGCCTCCACCACCCGCCACACAACACTTGCCTCCATCATCCGCACGCAACACTTGCCTCCACCACCCGCCACACAACACTTCCTCCTCCACCCGCCACGCAACACTGCCTCCAAACCCGCCACAACACTTGCCTCCACCACCCGCCACACAACACTTGCCTCCACCACCCGCCACACAATACTTACCTCCACCACCCGCACACAACACTTGCCTCCACCACCCGCCACACAACATTGCCTCCACCACCCGCCACACAATACTTACCTCCACCACCCGACAACACACTTACCTCCACCACCCGCCACCCGCCACACAACACTTGCCTCCACCCCCGCCACACAATACTTACCTCCACCACGCCACACAATACTTACCTCCACCACCGCCACACAACACTTACCTCCACCACCGGCCACACAACACTTACCTCCACCACCCGCACACAAACATTACTCCACCACCTGCCACACAACACTTACCTCCACCACCCGCCACACAACACTTACCTCCACCACCCGCCACACAACACTTACCTTCACCACCCACCACACAACACTTGCCTCCACCACCCGCCACACAATACTTACCTCCACCACCCGCCACACAATACTTACCTCTACCACCCGCCACACAACACTTGCCTCCACCACCCGCCACACAATACTTACCTCCACCACCCGCCACACAAACACTTACCTCTACCACCCGCCACACAACACTTGCCTCTACCACCCGCCACACAACACTTACCTCCACCACCCGCCACACAACACTTACCTCCACCACCCGCCACACAACACTTACCTCCACCACCCGCCACACAACACTTACCTCCACCACCCGCCACACAGCACTTACCTCCACCACCTGCCACACAACACTTGCATTTCCGTCCTTTACAGCCAGTCTTATACACACTCTCACCCACCGAACACAACGTCTTGCAAGACCCTCCACGCTTCTTGCACTTGCTCTTGGTTTTGCAATCTGTTGATGAAGGACAGTTTTACAACATACAATATCATGTTGTATAAATGTAGGCCTCCACGAGTCAGGCAATGGAGCCACCTTCCCCATAGTCACCTTGGGAGACCAGACACTACGCTCAGCGGTCCTTGAGCTTCTTCCACTTGCTCTTGATTTTGCAATCTGTTGATCAAGGACTGTTTTACGAAATACAATATCATGTGTGTATGAAAACATTTCCCATTATGTCAGGAAGACTTGCTAGGCAAAAACTATCACTTGGCAGCACAGTTGCTAGCACAATAAATGAAGGATATTATTATTTCTGACCATCTATTGGAATAAGATGTGGAGAGAGCACTAGTGGAGAGAAACACCTCACTGGTCATGCCGTCTCTCAGAGAGTTCCAGAAATCGCGATCTTCATGGTCGTGTAACACTGCTGGTGTAACACCTGCTGTGTTACACCAGCGGTGTTACGCCAGGGGTGTTACTCCAGCGGTGTTACAACAGCGATGTTACACCCAGCTGTGTTACACCAGGGGTATTACACCAGGGGTGTTACACAAGCGATGTTACACCAGCGATGTTACACCAGCGGTGTAACACAAGCGGTGTTACACCAGCGATGTTACACACCGGTGTTACACCAGGGGTGTTACACCAGCGATGTTACACCAGCGGTGTTACACCAGCGATGTTACACCAGCTGTGTTACACCAGCGGTGTTACGCCAGCGATGTTACACCAGCGATGTTACACCTGCGGTGTTACACAACCGGGTTACACAACCAGTGTTACACCAGCAGTGTTACACAAGCGGTGTTACACCACCGATGTTACACAACCGGTGTTACACCATCGATGTTACACAACGGTGTTACACCAGCGATGTTACACAACCGGTGTTACACCAGCGATGTTACACAACCGGTGTTACAACAGCGATGTTACACAACCGGTGTTACACCAGCGATGTTACACCAGCGGTGTTACACCAGCGGTGTTACACAACCGGTTGTACACCAGCGATGTTACACCAGCGGTGTTACACAACCGGTGTTACACCAGCGATGTTACACAGCGGTGTTACACAACCGGTGTTACACCAGCGATGTTACACCAGCGGTGTTACACAACCGGTGTTACACCAGCGATGTTACACCAGCGATGTTACACCAGCGATGTTACACAGCTGTGTTACACAAGCGGTGTTACACAACCGGTGTTACACCAGCGCGATGTTACACCAGCGGTGTTACAAACGGTGTTACACCAGCGATGTTACACCAGCGGTGTTACACAACCGGTGTTACACCAGCGATGTTACACCAGCGGTGTTACACCAGCGATGTTACACCAGCGATGTTACACCAGCGGTGTTACACAAACCGGTGTTACACCAGCGATGTTACACCAGCGGTGTTACACCAGCGGTGTTACACAGCGATGTTACACCAGCGATGTTACACCAGCGGTGTTACACAAGCGGTGTTACACAACCGGTGTTACACAGCGTGTTACACCAGCGTGTTACACAACGGTGTTACACCAGCGATGTTACACAAGCGGTGTTACACCAGCGGGTTACACAACCAGTGTTACACCAGCGATGTTACACCAGCGATGTTACACCAGCGGTGTTACACCAGCGGTGTTACACAACCGGTGTTACACCAGCGATGTTACACCAGCGGTGTTACACAACCGGTGTTACACCAGCGATTTACACCAGCGGTGTTACACCAGCGGTGTTACACAACCGGTTACACCAGCGTGTTACACAAGCGGTGTTACACCAGCGGTGTTACACAACCGGTGTTACACCAGCGATGTTACACCAGCGGTGTTACACCAGCGGTGTTACACAACCGTGTGTTACACCAGCGATGTTACACCAGCGATGTTACACCAGCGATGTTACACCAGCGGTGTTACACAACGGCGGTGTTACACCAGCGATGTTACACCAGCGGTGTTACACCAGCGGTGTTACACAACCGGTGTTACACCAGCGATGTTACACAAGCGGTGTTACACCAGCGTGTTACACCAGCGGTGTACACAACCGGTGTTACACCAGCGATGTTACACAAGCGGTGTTACACAGCGATGTTACACCAGCGATGTTACACCAGCGGTGTTACACCAGCGGGTTACACCAGCGATGTTACACAACCGGTGTTACACCAGCGGTGTTACACAACCGGTGTTACACAACCGGTGTTACACCAGCGATGTTACACAGCGATGTTACACCAGCGTGTTACACCAGCGATGTTACACAACCGGTGTTACACCAGCGGTGTTACACAACGGTGTTACACCAGCAATGTTACACCAGCGGTGTTACACCAGCGATGTTACACAACGGTGTTACACAACCGGTGTTACACCAGCGATGTACCAACCTACACAACGGTGTTACACCAGCGGTGTTACACAACCGTTGTTACACAACCGGTGTTACACCAGCGGTGTTACACAACCAGTGTTACACCAGCGATGTTACACAAGCGGTGTTACACCAGAGATGTTACACAAGCGGTGTTACACAACCGGTGTTACACCAGCGATGTTACACCAGCGGTGTTACACAACCGTTGTTACACAACCGGTGTTACACCAGCGATGTTACACAACCGGTGTTACACCAGCGATGTTACACAACGGTGTTACACAACCGGTGTTACACCAGCGATGTTACACCAGCGATGTTACACAACCGGTGTTACACCAGAGATGTTACACAACCGGTGTTACACCAGCGATGTTACACAAGCGCTGTTACACAACCGGTGTTACACCAGCGATGTTACACCAGCGGTGTTACACCAGTCATGTTACACAACCGGTGTTACACAACCGGTGTTACACCAGCGATGTTACACCAGCGGTGTTACACAACCGGTGTTACACCAGCGATGTTACACAACCGGTGTTACACCGCGATGTTACACAACCGTTGTTACACCAGCGGTGTTACACAACCAGTGTTACACCAGCGATGTTACACAACCGGTGTTACACCAGCGGTGTTACACAACCAGTGTTACACCAGCGATGTTACACAGCAGTGTTACACAACCGTTGTTACACAACCGGTGTTACACAGCGGTGTTACACCAGCGATGTTACACCAGCGGTGTTACACCAGCGATGTTACAAGCGGTGTTACACAACCGTGTTACACCAGCGATGTTACACCAGCGGTGTTACACCAGCGGTGTTACACAACAGTGTTACACAGCGGTGTTACACCAGCGGTGTTACACAACCAGTGTTACACAGCGATGTTACACCAGCGGTGTTACACACCGGTGTTACACCAGCGATGTTACACCAGCGGTGTTACACCAGCGATGTTACACAACCGTTGTTACACAACCGGTGTTACACAGCGGTGTTACACCAGCGGTGTTACACAACCAGTGTTACACCAGCGATGTTACACCAGCGGTGTTACACACCGGTGTTACACCAGCGATGTTACACAGCGTGTTACACAGCGGTGTTACACCAGCGATGTTCACCAGCGGTGTTACACCAGCGATGTTACACAACCGTGTTACACAACGGTGTTACACAAGCGATGTTACACCAGCGTGTTACACAACCGTGTTACACCAGCGATGTTACACCAGCGGTGTTACACAAGCGGTGTTACACAACAATGTTACACCAGCGGTGTTACACAACCAGTGTTACACCAGCGATGTTACACCAGCGGTGTTACACCA
>WNGS01159149.1:0-44418 GCA_020271785.1 Procambarus virginalis
AGATTGATATATAGTACATATATGATATATAGCCTAGGATATTTAAACTTTGGTTTGTAGCTTAAATTTTCGGATTATAAAGTGAATGTTACCGAATTGTATTATCTAATTGACTATTGAGTCTATGTAAAGATGGTCAAGAGATCACACAGAGACAACCTATAGACACACAGAAAGCTAAGAATACCTACGACGACACACTACTGAGAGAACAATACCAACACAGAACACTACTGAAAACCAGAGAACACTACAGAACACCACAGAATACTACAGAACACCACAGAACACTACAGAATCACCAGCAGAACACTACAGAACACCACAGAACACTACTGAACACCAGAGAACACTACAGACAGAGACACCTACAGCAAGAACACTACAGAACACCACAGAACACTACAATACCCGAACACTCACACACCATAGAACCACAGAAATCCACCACGGAGAACACTTAAAGAACACGCAGAATCAACACTACCGAAACCAGAGAACACTACAGAGACTACTCAGAGCAACCTACAGAAACACATCCACGAGAACATCTATCAGACACCATGAGACAATACAGAACACCAGAGGTTGAGATAACCACTACATTTAACACCAAGAACACTACAAAAAACACACAGTAACACTACAGAACACACAGTTACACTTACAGAACACCAAGATCAGAACACTACTGACACACATGGAGAACACTAAATAAACCAGAGCACACTACAAAACACCACTAGAAAAACACTTATCATGAACACCAGAGAACACTCACGGTGACAGAGAACTTGTGGCTGGGCTTGATGTTGATGGGTCTATTCCTCTCGGTAGGGACGTAGCGGTAGAACTATGTGCCATTATGTTACCCACTGAGGGAGTTACAGAGCGCGTCGAACGCTCAGTGGTATAAGAGCAGCTGTAGTGTGGCTTCTACTCCTGCGAAGGCGAACTTGGGGGGACATCTTACCCACGACGTAGATCCCCCAGCTGAACTCTAGTGTGGTAGACAGAGACAAAATATGTTAGAGGAAGAGTCCCATTTTGGGTGGTTTATTTATACTTCCTATGGGGTGCTGGTAGCTCAAGCTATGGAGGATAGAGGGATGATGGTGTATATCTCTATAATATATATAATATTAATATATATATATATATATTATACTATCTAAATATATCTAAATAGATAGATATATAGTATATCTTCAATAAAAAACGGGGGGGCAGAACAGAATACAATACAAAGCTTTTACCCAGTTCATGTAATATGCTTATTTATTGGTTAGTGTCACTAGGAGCATTATTTTGATCCTCTCTCCCTTTGTACTGCACTCTCACACTTGAAAATCCCACACTGTACTCCCACACCCTTTCACTCCTACACTGCACGCCCACATACAATTTCCACCACCTTCATGTAATGCAATTAGTTCGTGTTCAGTCCATTATCCGGTGTTCATAAAATTTTTTGTTCCTTTTCTTTTGGTTTGTGCTACAACTGAAACGGGTGTTTTGTTGAAGGTGAGTGTGTCTGTCTGCAATGTATTGTTTGTGTGTGTGTGTGTGGTGGTCTTCCTGGCGTTGTGTGGTGTGTGTGTTGGTGTGTTGTGTGTGTGTGTTCGTTATACACTGCACCTGTCTGGTTCGCGCTTAACATTAATCCATCTTGTGTAGAGAAACTCTGGCAGGTTTTACTAATGAAGACGAACACTTCCTAGGTTCTGAAGATTTACGAACTCGTGTCGAAGGTTCGGACGGAGCGCTTAAACACATAGTGTTGAAGGTTTGGAGGGCGCGCTTAACACACATGTGTTAAATAAAGGGACATATGTGAAGTAACTAATGTACTCTCTGAAGCACTTAGGAACAAGATGCACTCAGGAACCCCAAGAGACTCAGCACTGGAAGAAACTCAAGACTCCCTTGTAAAGCATCTATGAACTCAGAAAGCAATCATGAAGGACTCGGAAACACTCACGTAAGTCTGGAAGTGTCTTGGAAGATCCTTTAGTTGTACAATATCAAGAGGTTTCAATCTCTTTGGTGTTGTCACGTATATTGCTGTTCATGCTATCTCCCTGTCGAATTCAATATCTCTTTTTTTGTTACTCTTCATTATATCTGTAACTTTTTTTTATTATTTCATTAGATCTTCTTTTCTTTCCTTTCTCCCTATATCCATCTCTCTCTCTCTGCTCCTCTCTCTCTTCTCTTCTTCTTTTCTATCTTCCTCTCTTCTTCTGTCATCTTCTTCTCTTCTCTCTATCTCTCTCTCTCTTCTCTTCTTCTCCAAACAAATAGCCTACAGACGAGGGGGGGGAAAATGTTTTCACCCAAGTGTTCCCAATATTAATGACTAATTCATTCAGATTGGTCAAAAATATAGTGGTCACATCACCATTAACATTGTTCGATTTAAAATGAAAACAACTTTTAAAATGGTTCGAACAATGATATATGAGGAACAACAGTCGAGGCAAGTTTTGAACATATATTACGTCTCCCCATTATCCTCGTTAACCGGATCGGCCGGTTCAGAGTTAAATATCGTTATTGAAACCGAACACAAACCGATTAAATGGTTGTTCGAACCTTTCAAGTGTGCACTTGATGGTGTAGTTCGAAATATGCCTTTTTGTGTGTGCATGCAAATAAAATAAACTATGTATATAGCCCTAACATACAATTTAAGGTTAATGATAACTAACTTGTCGAACTTGATAGATAACTTAGCTAAACATATTAGTAATGTATACAAACTAACCTAGAAGGCTTAATATATTACAGGTAATTTAATAACCTAACTTCAGTTAACAACCTAACAAACCAAGCGAGGTTTAAGTTAACAACCTGACCTAAATAGTACTATATACTCAATTTACGTAATGTTTTGTTTATGTTTAAAGTTATGTGATATAACGTTATGTTTACAACATTTCTTACAAGTTGTCAAGTTATCTTGATAACTTTGTTGTTCAGATAAATCTCCGAAGGTTTAACGAGGTGATACGGCCATCTCAACTAAACTGGTTTAAGTTTCTCCACAAAAAAATTCATACTATAATACATATACAAACAAAACACAATGCATATTAAGCGTGAAAAACAAACATTTAAACGTAAAAAAAATCAACATAATACAAAAACGCTATATTGAATGTAAACAAGAAATATATAATACACAATAGGAATGGAAAAAAATAAAAAAGGAATTGAGATACAAGAAAATATTATATAATATATATATTATATATATATTTATATATATATGTATATATATATATATATATATTATATATATATATCTTATATATACTGGGGGTAATGTGCATGTTACCACAATTTTTAAATAAAATCGAAGAGGAAGATGCAAATTGCTCAAGTATGTGTTGGGAATGAATGAACTCAGTGTGGACATGGCAGGTGCTGGAAGACTAATTAGTGAATGGTGTTTGAGCCAGTTAAAGGTTGTTGTCATTACGGGGTAAGATATTTCATAGCTGTCTCTTATGAGTGCTAGATAATCTCTCCTCTCTATCTCTCTATATTCCTTCTCTTCTATTCTCTCTCTCTGTCTCTCCTTCTCTCTTCTCTCTCTCTCTCCCTCTCTCTATCTCCTCCGTCCGGCCTTCACAGGTATTGCTACCGTGTGCAATCACCGAGGGGGAAGGGAAGGGGGGGGAGGGGACAAAGACGAAATAAAATAAAATTTTTTTTTTATTTTTTCAAACATTGACAAAATTTTGGAGTGGGCGAGGAAAATACAAAATAATACTTAAATAATTGCGGAAAAATGTTGCCTCCAGGCTTTAATTTTTTGGATAATATATGGTAAGGCTTTTTGAGCAATTACATAGCACATGACATAATACGGCGCTTTTTTACGGAATCGACGAATTCGTTAAAAATGCGAACGTATTTGGCAAAAAATGAAAGCAGCGTAATATGTTTGACGTTTTCTATACATATTGGCCTTGACGTATAGGTTGGGTTGGTGTTTGGGTTGGTAGGTTCCTGGTCTTGTATTAAGGACCCATTATATATAACAGACAACTAAAGACTTAAACGCCTGTAACAGCTTAAGACCGAGGACCTACGGGGATTCATGCCAGTTGCCACCTTATGGGTGGTCTTATCTTCATCAGTATTAAACATTGCCAGATCATGAAGCAAAGTCCTCCCCAGTGACACCATCAAGAGAAGATTGGGGGATCTCATTGCACCAGTAACAGCTAGATGGGCTATTCTTCCTGCACCACATTACACAGTAAAGGATTGGTACTCCTGCATCCTAGTCTACACAGTAAAGATTGGGGCTATCTCACAGGGGGGGGGGATTCAGTAGTGCATGCCCTCAAAAACCTGACAGTTCGACCTGTTCCAGCGCCCAGTTGTCGCGATACAGAAGGGGAATCAGCTTGCTGTTTCTTGGGCATGTGCCCCACATCGGAATAGCTAGATGAAATTCTTTGATTGGTTTTGTTGTGATTTTCTCTAAACGTAACAAATGTTCGTCTGCATTTCTATATAGATAGATTATTATTTGTTCTAATCTATTATTAACATTATTGCTATTTTATAAAAGGTAAAGTATCTGAGATAATTAGTATTAGGAATGCCTAATTTGTTGTGTGTGGTTTAGTCTGGGCATTCTCCAGAGAGGAACTGTGATAGTATGAGGAAGCGTCATGTTGGTATCTTGAAACCCATGCGGTTGTTTATAGTAGGATGGGCCCCTATTGCGCCAACCAATGAACCGCCTGAGTAATTGTTGAAATGTGGGTGTGATTGTCCGTAGAGTGTTTCCCAACAGATTTCTCGCCTGAATCATTTGTTGTTATTCGAACATATTTTGCCTCCTGGAAGAGCGAGCGGAGAGAGCTCTCTCTCTCTCTCTCTCTCTCTCTCTCTCTCTCTCTCTCTCTCTCTCTCTCTCTCTCTCTCTCTCTCTCTCTCTCTCTCACACATTTATTATCATATATTATCATAAACGAATACTTCACACATTCATTAAGTAGTCGAAAATAAATTAAAAATGAACAAAAATATGTTACCTGAATCTTGCAAGATGAGGAAGGTGAGGATAGTGAGGATAGTGAGAATGGTGAGGAAGGTGAGAATGGTGAGGAAGGTGAGAATGGTGAGGAAGGTGAGAATGGTGAGGAAGGTGAGGATGGTGAGGAAGGTGAGAATGGAGTGTGGGGGTGAGAAAGTTGAAGGGTAAAGAAAATGAGTATTGATGAGGAACATGAGAATGGATAATGAGGAGATTAGGCTTGATGCTAACCCCTATATAGTGGCTGCTCACCATTATGACACTCCACCCATTATGACACTCGAACCATTGTGACACTCCACCCATTATGACACTCCACCCATTGTGACACTCCACCCATTGTGACACTCCACCCATTGTGACACTCCACCCATTGTGACACTCCACCCATTGTGACACTCCACCCATTGTGACACTCCACCCATTGTGACACTCCACCCATTATGACACTCCACCCATTATGACACTCCACCCATTGTGACACTCCACCCATTGTGACACTCCACCCATTATGACACTCCACCCATTATGACTCTCCACCCATTGTGACACTCCACCCATTGTGACACTCCACCCATTGTGACACTCGAACCATTGTGACACTCCACTCATTGTGACACTCCACCCATTGTGACACACCACCCATTGTAACACTCCACCCATTGTGACACTCCACCCATTGTGACACTCCACCCATTGTGACACACCACCCATTGTGACACTCCACCCATTATGACACTCCACCCATTGTGACACTCCACCCATTGTAACACACCACCCATTGTGACACTCCACCCATTGTGACACACCACCCATTGTGACACTCCACCTATTGTGACACTCCACCCATTGTGACACTCCACCCATTGTGACACTCCACCCATTATGACACTCCACCCATTATGACACTCCACCCATTATGACACTCCACCCATTGTGACACTCCACCCATTGTGACACTCCACCCATTGTGACACTCCACCCATTGTGACACTCCACCCATTGTGACACTCCACCCATTATGACACTCCACCCATTGTGACACTCCACCCATTATGACACTCCACCCATTGTGACACTCCACCCATTGTGACACTCCACCCATTGTGACACACCACCCATTGTGACACTCCACCCATTGTGACACTCCACCCATTGTGACACTCGAACCATTGTGACACTCCACCCATTGTGACACTCGAACCATTGTGACACCACCCATTGTGACACTCGAACCATTGTGACACTCCACCATTGTGACACTCCACCCATTGTGACACTCCACCCATTGTGACACTCCACCCATTGTGACACACCACCCATTGTGACACTCCACCCATTGTGACACTCCACCCATTGCGACACACCACCCATTATGACACTCCACCCATTATGACACTCCACCCATTATGACACTCCACCCATTATGGCACTCCACCCATTGTGACACTCCACCCATTGTGACACTCCACCCATTATGACACTCCACCCATTGTGACACTCCACCCATTATGACACTCCACCCATTATGACACTCCACCAACCAACCTCTCAGTCATTTCCTTCACTCATTTTATCTTTCTGGCGGGAGTTTTCCGGTCCAGTTAATTAGTACCTTGAGGAGTTATCCCCCGCCGACGTTGGGAGCTCGTGTAGCACTCTGTTGCGAGGCCCTGTCTCTGGCCAGGCTGGGCAAATGAACTATCTGTCATTTTATCCACATTTTAAACAGTCTATCCACTGTTTGGTCTCTTGTCGGAGTTCTCTTGTTTTGTCAAAGATTTCAAGNGGTATAATAGGGAAATAGGACAGGAGTTATTGCTGTAAACATCCGATGGCTAGAAAGGCAGGATCCAAGAGTCAATGTTCGATCCTGCAGACACAAATAGGTGAGTACACACACACACACACAAGATCTAGGAGTGGTTCTAGATAAAAAACTATCACCTGAGGCCCACATGACCACATAAAGAACGTTGTGCGAGGAGCCTATGCCACGCTTTCTAACTTCAGAATTGCTTTTAAATACATGGATGGCGATATACTAAAGAAATTGTTCGCGACTTTTGTTAGGCCTAAGCTAGAATATGCAGCGGTTGTGTGGTGCCCATATCTTAAGAAGCACATCAACAAACTGGAAAAGGTGCAAAGACATGCTACTAAGTGGCTCCCAGAACTGAAGGGCAAGAGCTACGAGGAGAGGTTAGAGGCATTAAATATGCCAAAACTAGAAGACAGTAGAAAAAGAGGTGATATGATCACTACATACAAAATAGTAACAGGAATTCATAAAATGGATAGGGAAGATTTCCTGAGACCTGGAACTTCAAGAACAAGAGGTCATAGATATAAACTAGATAAACACAGATGCCGAAGAAATATAAGAAAATTCACTTTCGCAAACAGAGTGGTAGACGTTTGGAACAAGTTAAGTGAGAAAGTGGTGGAGGCCAAGACCGTCAGTAGTTTCAAAGCGTTATATGACAAAGAGTGCTGGGAAGACGGGACACCACGAGCGTAGCTCTCATCCTGTAACTACACTTAGGTAATCACTTACGTAATTACACACACACACACACACATCTAGTCCACAAATTTCTTGTCGAGAATGTTCCACTTCAGCCAAGAACCACGGAATTTGTATTAGTAAACATGACTCATATATGAATATGACATGAGGTCATCAGTCACAGTCACTGTCACTCAACTCATCAATCACACTGTCCCTCAAGTCATCAACCACAGTCTCTGTCCCTCAAGTCATCAACCACAGTCTCTGTCCCTCAAGTCATCAACCACAATCTCTGTCCCTCAAGTCATCAACCACAGTCTCTGTCCCTCAAGTCATCAACCACAATCTCTGTCCCTCAAGTCATCAACCACAATCTCTGTCCCTCAAGTCATCAACCACAATCTCTGTCCCTCAAGTCATCAACCACAATCTCTGTCCCTCAAGTCATCAACCACAATCTCTGTCCCTGAAGTCAAAACATTTCTCCTATCAAACAATTTTCGTCAATTATCATTTATTCCCGTTTCAATTAAATATTTCTTTCCATTTAATTTTTATTCTGGCGAAAATTTCCTGCAATCATCATTTTTTTTACCTATAATTTTTCTTTGTTATAATTTGTCTTCCGCCGTGATTTTTATTCCCAGGAATTTCACTTCTCGTGATTTTAATTTCTGCTGATTTTTATTAATTTGATTTACAATCGACATATTGTAGATTTCTGAAATTTCTTGATATATATTTAAATATATTTATATGTTTGAAATATTTCAGATATTTTCTCACCTTGTAATTACTAATAGACAAAAGGTTTGTCTTCCTGGAGATAAAGTCACTGCTGTCAAAAAGTTCCCAACTGTCAAAAAGTTCCCAACTGTCTAAAGTTCTCAACTATCAAAACGTTCCCAAGTATCAAAAAGTTCCCAACTGTCAAAAAGTTCCCAACTGTCAAAAGTTCCCGCCGTAGTCACAATCGTGGCGCAGTCAATCAATCAGTCAGGTTAACAAGAGCGTTGGATGGGTGACCGTATTTAGAGAGTGTGCTTAGGCTCTGACAAGCGTCAAATCTGAAGTGGTTTACCCCTAACCCTAAGCGCACGCACCTACACAACCCACCAAACCTCCGGAGCAACACGAAACGTCAATTTCACGGTGATTTGCATTCCACTAAACCGTCGTAATTTTAACGATACGGTCATCATAAACATAGATATAATGAATGGTTCAAACGACGGTGTTCCACAAATTCCCATTTGGGGGAATTTTCCCAGGCCACATTTTTTCCCCAAGGGCCCCCACCCCTTCCCCAAGCTAGACGTGTCAGGATAAAGTTCCCAACTAACTTTCCCGGTAAGCTGACTCGTCTTGGGTTTACCTGAAGGTAACTTACGGAGTCTCACCTGGACGAAATTATAATTAGTTTTACCTGATCCTACTTCGACAGCTGGAGAACATTGATTTAAAGTGAGGGAGAGAGAAAGAGAGAGAGAGAGAGAGAGAGAGACTCTTCTGACTCATCTTTATTATCCATGTTACACATCCTAACACATCCTCACATATTGTTACTCATCCCTCTCCCATCCTTGCACATGAGTGCCCAGTTTAGCCCACGATGACCCATCCGTTACTCATCAGTGACCTAACCCATCCTGGCCTGGACTCACGTGTTATAACACAGACGTGATGTAATTCGCGTCCAATCTGGGCCCAGAGTTACCTGTTCATTACCTACACGTTGTCCGGGGAGGGAGAGAGAGAGAGAGAGAGAGAGAGAGAGAGAGAGAGAGAGAGAGAGAGAGAGAGAGAGAGAGAGAGAGAGAGAGAGAAAAGAAAATCTATAATATTTGTTTTAATGAGTTAAAACATTGTGTAAATCAACACAATATGTTCTAACTCATTAAAATAAATATTATAGCTTTTCTCTCTCTCTCTGTCTTTCTGTTATATACATAGATTTTAGTGAACACCTCTATCTGCTTTCCCTCTCTTCCTCTCCCTTTCTCTCCCATTCCCTTCCCACTCCCTCCTACCTCAAAATAGATCCCTACAGACGACCAATCAGTCTTACCAGTATTAAAATCCCACCTCCCCAACTGACGTAAACAACAACAAGAATGAAAGCTAAGAATGGCGCGCATTTCCCGCCTTCTGATTGGCTTCAGAGTTGCCAGAGATCGCTAGAGGCGTTATCCAATCATCTATGAGCTCGGGCTCGTATAGTGGATATTGCCTGGCACTTAAGTGGCGATTTTTTGTTCGTTAGCGCAAAATTAACAAAAAAATTCACAGCTTAAGCATCGCGTTGTATAATGTGCATTATCAGAGACGGAAAATTATATATTTTTATTTTTTTTTTTAAGAGGCGGCATTTGGAAACCACTTGACCAATCAGAGGACAGGAAATGCGCGCCATAATATATTTGTACGTTCAGTCGGAAGTACCATTCATGAGGTTGATTTGTGTACATACCTAATGTGCTTCCTATCACAGCATCTTCTCACCTGTCGGCTTATCGAGGTCAGTCGTTAACCTATAGGTCAATATACCTTCCACATGATGCAACCCACTAAACTATCCTAATTCCCGGGTGCCTATTTACTGCTGGGTGAACAGATGTATCAGTTGTAAGGTCTCCATATAGAAACAATTGACATTCCCCAGGATGTAAGTCACAGCAGTTGCTTATCTCCCGGGTATCAGTTTACTGCCAGATGAACAGGTGCATCAGGTGAAGGGTTCCCCTAACAGAGGGAGAAATGCAGGAATAACAGATAAGCTGGCAGTGAGGCAGGCAGTGAAGCAGGCAGTGAAGCAGGCAGTGAGGCAGGCAGTGAAGCAGGCAGTGAGGCAGGCAGTGAGGCAGGCAGTGAGGCAGGCAGTGACGCAGGCAGTGAGGCAGGCAGTGAGTCAGGCAGTGAGGCAGGCAGTGAGGCAGGCAGTGAGTCAGGCAGTGAGTCAGGCAGTGAGTCAGGCAGTGAGGCAGGCAGTGAGTCAGGCAGTGAGTCAGGCAGTGAGGCAGGCAGTGAAGCAAGCAGTGAAGCAGGCAGTGAGGCAGGCAGTGAGGCAGGCAGTGAGTCAGGCAGTGAGGCAGGCAGCGAGGCAGGCAGTGAGTCAGGCAGTGAGGCAGGCAGTGAGGCAGGCAGTGAGGCAGGCAGTGAAGCAGGCAGTGAGGCAGGCAGTGAGGCAGGCAGTGAGGCAGGCAGCGAGGCAGGCAGTGAAGCAGGCAGTGAGGCAGGCAGTGAAGCAGGCAGTGAGGCAGGCAGCGAGGCAGGCAGTGAAGCAGGCAGTGAGGCAGGCAGTGAAGCAGGCAGTGAGGCAGGCAGCGAGGCAGGCAGTGAAGCAGGCAGCGAGGCAGGCAGTGAGGCAGGCAGTGAAGCAGGCAGTGAAGCAGGCAGTGAGGCAGGCAGTGAAGCAGGCAGTGAGGCAGGCAGTGAAGCAGGCAGTGAGGCAGGCAGTGAAGCAGGCAGTGAAGCAGGCAGTGAGGCAGGCAGTGAAGCAGGCAGTGAGGCAGGCAGTGAAGCAGGCAGTGAGGCAGGCAGTGAGGCAGGCAGTGAAGCAGGCAGTGAGGCAGGCAGTGAAGCAGGCAGCGAGGCAGGCAGTGAGGCAGGCGGTGAAGCAGGCAGTGAGGCAGGCAGTGAAGCAGGCAGTGAGGCAGGCAGTGAGGCAGGCAGTGAAGCAGGCAGTGAGGCAGGCAGTGAAGCAGGCAGTGAGGCAGGCAGTGAAGCAGGCAGTGAGGCAGGCAGTGAAGCAGGCAGTGAGGCAGGCAGTGAGGCAGGCAGTGAAGCAGTCAGTGAAGCAGGCAGTGAGGCAGGCAGTGAAGCAGGCAGTGAGGCAGGCAGTGAGCAGGCAGTGAGGCAGGCAGTGAGGCAGGCAGTGAAGCAGGCAGTGAGTCAGGCAGTGAGGCAGGCAGTGAAGCAGGCAGTGAAGGCAGGCAGTGAGGCAGGCAGTGAGGCAGGCAGTGAGGCAGGCAATGAGGCAGGCAGCGAGGCAGGCAGTGAAGCAGGCAGCGAGGCAGGCAGTGAAGCAGGCAGTGAGGCAGGCATGAGGCAGGCAGTGAAGCAGGCAGTGGGCAGGCAGTGAGGCAGGCAGTGAGGCAGGCAGTGAGGCAGGCAGTGAGCAGGCAGTGAGGCAGGCAGTGAAGCAGGCAGTGAAGCGGCAGTGAAGCAGGCAGTGAAGCAGCAGTGAGGCAGGCAGTGGAGCAGGCAGTGAGGCAGGCAGTGAGGCAGGCAGTGAGGCAGGCAGTGAAGCAGGCAGTGAGGCAGGCATGGGCAGGCAGTGAGGCAGGCAGTGAGGCAGGCAGTGAAGCAGGCAGTGAGGCAGGCAGTGAGGCAGGCATGAGGCAGGCATGAAGCAGGCAGTGAAGCGCAGGCAGTGAGCAGGCATGAAGCAGGCAGTGAGGCAGGCAGTGAGGCAGGCAGTGAGCAGGCAGTGAGGCAGGCAGTGAAGCAGGCAGTGAGGCAGGCAGTGAGCAGGCAGGAGGCAGGCAGTGAGGCAGGCATGAAGCAGGCAGTGAGGCAGGCAGTGAAGCAGGCAGTGAGGCAGCAGTGAAGCAGGCAGTGAGGCAGGCAGTGAGGCAGGCAGTGAGGCAGGCAGTGAAGCAGGCAGTGAGGCAGGCAGTGAGGCAGGCAGTGAGGCAGGCAGTGAGGCAGGCAGTGAGGCAGGCAGTGAGGCAGGCAGTGAAGCAGGCAGTGAAGCAGGCAGTGAAGCAGGCAGTGAAGCAGGCAGTGAAGCGGCAGTGAGCAGGCAGTGAGGCAGGCAGTGAAGCAGGCAGTGAGGCAGGCAGTGAGGCAGGCAGTGAGGCAGGCAGTGAGGCAGGCAGTGAAGCAGGCAGTGAAGCAGGCAGTGAAGCAGCAGTGAAGCAGGCAGTGAGGCAGGCAGTGAAGCAGGCAGTGAGGCAGGCAGTGAAGCAGGCAGTGAGGCAGGCAGTGAGGAAGGCAGTGAGGCAGGCAGTGAAGCAGGCAGTGAGGCAGGCAGTGAAGCAGGCAGTGAGGCAGGCAGTGAAGCAGGCAGTGAAGCAGGCAGTGAGGCAGGCAGTGAGGCAGGCAGTGAGGCAGGCAGTGAAGCAGGCAGTGAGGCAGGCAGTGAGGCAGGCAGTGAAGCAGGCAGTGAGGCAGGCAGTGAAGCAGGCAGTGAGGCAGGCAGTGAAGCAGGCAGTGAGCAGGCAGCGAGGCAGGCAGTGAGGCAGGCAGTGAAGCAGGCAGTGAGGCAGGCAGTGAAGCAGCAGTGGAGGCCGGCATTGAAGCAGGCAGTGAGGCAGGCAGTGAGGCAGGCAGTGAGGCAGGGCAGCGAGGCAGGCAGTGAAGCAGGCAGTGAAGCAGGCAGTGAAGCAGGCAGTGAAGCAGGCAGTGAGGCAGGCAGTGAAGCAGGCAGTGAGGCAGGCAGTGAGGCAGGCAGTGAGGAGGCAGTGAAGCAGGCAGTGAAGCAGGCAGTGAAGCAGGCAGTGAATCAGGCAGTGAAGCAGGCAGCGAGGCAGGCAGTGAGGCAGCAGTGAGGCAGGCAGTGAAGGCAGGCAGTGAAGCAGGCAGTGAGGCAGGCAGTGAGGCAGGCAGTGAAGCTGGCAGTGAGGCAGGCAGTGAAGCTGGCAGGAGCAGGCAGCGAGGCAGGCAGGGAGCAGCAGGCATGAGGCAGGCAGTGAAGCAGGCATGAGGCAGGCAGTGAAGCTGGCAGTGAGGCAGGCAGCGAGGCAGGCAGGAGGCAGGCAGCGAAGCAGGCAGTGAAGCAGGCAGCGAGGCAGGCAGCGAAGCAGGCAGTGAAGCGGCAGTGAAGCAGGCAGTGAAGCAGGCAGTGAGGCAGGCAGTGAGGCAGGCAGTGAAGCAGGCAGTGAAGCAGGCAACGAGGCAGGCAGTGAGGCAGGCAGCGAGGCAGGCAGTTGATTTACGACTGAGAGGCGGGGGCCAAAGAGCCGAAGCACCCCCCCCCCTCTCCCACAAGCACAATGAGGTGAGAACCAACACAATCAGCTGATGGGTCCCCAGGCCTGCCAGCCGACCACCGGCAGGCAGCCGCTGGTCGCCCCCACAATTCCATTATGCCAACATTTGCTGACGCCTCTCCGGTGGCCGGATACAAAACATGATTAATGTGGCGAAAATTACGTTTGTATGACATATCCGGATATGAATTTGCGACCGGCTTATAGTGGTCTTTTTTCCCTGGGGATGTGAAGAAGTGCTGAACGTTTGGTCGTATTAACTGAACGGCAGAACGTTTGTTTTAAGTCGTATTAACAAACGTTTCACTCTCAATGGAACGAGAGAACACAACCAACTTCAAGTCAAAATGGGGAAAAAGTTACTTTACATCTATATAATACAAATGGAAATGTTCGTTAGTGCATAACCGCTAATCTCCGAAAGTTCTTCACTGATTGCTTTGAAATTTTCACACAACGTTCCATTCGCATCCGAGCGGGTTTTTATATACCTACTATATAGATGTCACCTCTGTGACGGTAAAAAAAAAACATTGTTTTTATGAAAAACTTTTTTTCATGCGAGGGAAATCTTTGAAACCTCTTTACCGATGCTTTGAAATTTTGACGCGACGTTGCAATCGAATAGGCGCGTGTTTTTATATACCTACTATATAGATGCCACCCCTGTGACAGGTAAAAAACTGCGCTTTTGAAAAACAGCGCCATCTGTTGCACATAATAGCAACATTCACGCTATACTAAATTCACAAATTCCATTTCAATGTTTCTGATTGCAATGATGAATTGAATTTTCATAGATTTTGATTTATTTTCATTTGATTTAATATTTTGTGTGAATTGCGTTGGAATTGAGCTGTGTTGTTTACCATATACCATACCGTCAGTTCATGAGTATAGTTTATTTTTTTTACTTTTTCATATTTTCATTTCATTTTTTACTGTTTTCCTATATATCAGTGATGGGAACATCAGATCACTTGATTTCCCAATTTTCTGATGGGCACATCAGACCATTTGGGAAGGCATCGGACGAGGGAGTGGGGAATGGTGGGGAGGATACTGCTTATATATATATATTATATAATATCTATATATATATATATATATATATATATATATATATATATATAATATATATATATATATAAGATATATATAATATATTATATGTATACATATATATATATATATATATATTAATATATATATATATATATATATATATATATAATATATATATAATCTATATATATATATATTGCCCCAGAAACAAATATTAAAATATATTACTTTTTACATAATGAAATATATGAAGGTATAGGTTCTATAATTACTTCAATAATTTGTAATATTTATTATTTATATATGTAAATGTTATTAGTGGATGCTCTCGTCTCTCTGGGAACTGTTGGATGTACGTGTCTTAACTACTTGTTCTTACTTGTTCTTAACTACTTGTTCTTACTTGTTCTTACCTAGTTGTTCTTACTTGTTCTTACTAGTTGTTCTTACTTGTTCTTAACTAGTTGTTCTTACTTGTTCTTATCTAGTTGTTCTTACTTGTTCTTATCTAGTTGTTCTTACTTGTTCTTATCTAGTTGTTCTTGCTTGTTCTTATCTAGTTGTTCTTACTTGTTCTTATCTAGTGTGTTCTTACTTGTTCTTATCTAGTTGTTCTTACTTGTTCTTATCTAGTTGTTCTTACTTGTTCTTATCTAGTTGTCTTACTTGTTATCTAGTTGTTCTTACTTGTTCTTATCTAGTTGTTCTTACTTGTTCTTATCTAGTTGTTCTTACTTGTTCTTAACTAGTTGTTCTTACTTGTTCTTAACTAGTTGTTCTTACTTGTTCTTAACTATTGTTCTTACTTGTTCTTGACAGAGTGACGTTTTCCCACTATAAATAATGTAATTGTTGAGTCTACGCTAGAACGTCAAAATTACAACTGTTTTCCTAATGTGAAGCGAACGAGCCTAAGCATCTCATCTGTACAATATCTTGACCGTTTTGTAGAGAACACCCACTATTACGTGGCTCTGAAGCTCTATCCGTACGTCGCATTTGTAACGAACTGAGCGTATTCCTTAAACAACGGTGTGACGTTTTATTAGTGAGAGGACAGGTCAAGGAGTTACACCCCCCTCAGTGCGCATGCGCAATGACGTCATATAAGTTCAAAATATCAACGGTTACAGTAAGTTCAAAAATATCAACCGTTACAGTATATTTTATTCGTTAAGCCTCTATTTTAAAAGCACTGCGAATAATACATTAAATGTACCACAGTTACGGCATAGTGTCCTTTTTTGACATGACAGGTTTGGATATAATGAATTTACTCTGGGGGATTACGGCCCCACGGCGGCATATTGGCAGCCATGACGTCATGGATGCTGTGACGTCATGGATGCTATGACGTATGGCTGCTATGACGTCATGGCTACTATGCCGTCATGGATGCTATGCCGTCATGGCTGCTATGACGTCATGGGTGCTATGACGTCATGGATGCTGTACCAAGAGGGCCAACACTAACGACCTAATGATCTGATGATTGGCTCTTAAATTAAAGATTGACGATTAGGGTAATTACTGATAATAATAATTTATTTAATAATATGCTATACTTTTAATTACTGATAATTAAAATTGCTTCTGATTAAACATTTGAGAAGAGTTGCTTATATGGAGGCCGTTAGTACACGTGCCTGATGACGTCATACTATTTCAAAAAATGAGAAACTGCAATTTCATTTTGAAATTTTGAAATTTGTGTAACGGATCGTGTAACAGCGTAGTTACCTCTGTAACCACTCCCACCTGTGTTCTGTCTTGCTGTTGTGTGTTTGTTTTAGATTCTGCTACTGGGAACGAAACATTCCAGTAGCACGGGCTATGGTGATCCCGTAGTGGACTTACCTGGCACAGGAGCGGGGCAAGTAGCACGGTAGTTAACGGGGTGTGAATATCTGGATGCGATTGAGGCTGGTCGGCCAATATTATAGGTCTTTAGTCCATCATTTTCGTAAGGGGGGGGGGGAGAACCTTCGATAAGCCGCCGGCTTCCTGTCCTCGTCGAGGCCACTAGGGTTAGTGGCCCTCAGGTAAATTCAGGTATTAGTTGCCTAGTGTTGAGTTTCCTTGAATCAGCCATACGGGTTTTGTGTAAGATCTCACCTTTTTTTAGATGATTTCGGGGCTTAGCGTCCCCCGGCCCGGTCCTCGACCAGCATTCTTACGTCTGCAACGGGCATAAGGTTGTGTCAAGTGTCAAGATCTATTCACCATGTTGCCATGTCAAGTGTCAAGGTCTAGAGAAGGGGGTCCTGCCCCTCTCTAGCAAGAGCCCGTGAGGTCCTGCGCCCGTCTCCCGTTGAGAGCAGGGGCGACCTCCCTCAAGTGAGGGATTAGTATAGTTCCTGAGAGTATAAGGCGAACACATCACCGCCTCCACCAGGCCTGTTAGGCACCAGTGTGGGTTTACAACAGGTCAATAGTCAGGGAGTTGTTCCCAACTCTCCTTTTACATAAGAAGAGTTGGGAACAACAGTTTATATATATATATATATATATATATATATATATATATATATATATATATATATATAATATATACCTTGAGGTGCTTCTCTCTCTCTCTCTCTATATATATATATAATATATATATAGATATATATATATATATATATATATATATATATATATATAGAAAAACAGCATCTAACATAAAAGATAGGTGTGTCCAGTGGTACGGTACGCGACTGGCAATGGCTTGGTCGAAGGTTCGAGCCCAACCTCACAGCCCTGGTAGATTGTCTCATTGATACACACACACACACACACACACACACACACACACACACCACATATATATATATATATATATATATATATATATATATATATATATATATATATATTATCACCTTTCGCTACAAACAGATAGTTTTTTGCTGTTGTTTTTGGAGCAATGAAAACATAGTTGAGGGACAGTTAGAGACCGTGACATTAACTGGTCTGAAGATCGAGGCTCATATCGTGATGTGGCCTGACCGTCAGAGTCTATGATCTGATATATATTAAAGCTATCCGGATATCCGGATAACATTCGGTTCACCCACGGTCATATATTTAAAGACCGGATTAATCGATTACCCACACCAGATTAAACAGCGTCATTGTTTATTTACAAATATTTTGTGAATTTAATATATATATAAATTGTAAATATATATTTACTTATTGCTTTTAACTAAATAACTTGTGTTTTCCTGATTGCTTTTTCATAAATAAATCAATTACATCCATAATTCAGCAAGGAATGGCTCACTCCTGCACTCTCATATCCTCGTAATTGCCAACAGCGCTGAGAGGAACAATAGGTTGTTACCTCTTCAATTCACGCCATTGTCCTTCTTACTGACGTTATCCTGCATGCCTCTCCAGCTCTCTCCCAGCTCTCTCAGCTCTCTCCCAGCTCTCCCAGCTCTCTCCCAGCTCTCTCCCAGCCCTCTCCCAGCCGTCTCTTCCTATCCTTCATACGTAATTTCCCGTCCCTATATAACTAACCTGGGCGTTCCCTCATTCATCAAGATATTTGTTCCTACTTGTCGATGCTCAGTGCTGACCTGCTGCCACCTGAGTGCAAGATCTGAGTGCAAGACCTGAGTGCAAGACCTGAGTGCAAGACAAGACCTGAGTACAAGTTCATCAACATCAACAACACCGCGTGCTGTTTGAGGCAATTTGTCCCGCAAGATTAGGTGTCATCAGCTACAACTTGTAGAAGTTAATGCACCACTGTATTAATACAGTTGTATTAACTGTAAACCTAAATCTAAAATGTGAGGAAAGATGACAGGAAACACAAGGGATTTGGAGGGCCTTAGACAGGTTAAATCTGGCTTGAAACATTGGGCCAATAGGAAAAGAGGATACAAACGTACCCAAATGCGAATAGGTTCAAGGCGGTTCTGGGGTGATTGGGGAAGATAGCTGTTTGTGAGGGCTCATCCCCGGTGGTGGTAGATTATGGGTAGATTAATGGGTAGATTAATGGGATTAGATTAACGGGGAGCCGGTCGGCCGAGCGGACAGCACGCTGGACTTGTGATCCTGTGTCCTGGGTTCGATCCCAGGCGCCGGCGAGAAACAATGGGCAGAGTTTCTTTCACCCTATGCCCCTGTTACCTAGCAGTAAAATAGTACCTGGGTGTAAAAAGCCCCGAAATCATCTCAAGATAACCTCAAGATGGGTAGTTTGATGCTGTTGTTAAGGGGACGGACGGAGAGTGGTTAGTGTCGAACGTGATTAGATCTAAGAGGTTTAACTCAAACATTTGTTTCTTGTATAATTGTCTCCAATCACCAGACGTTATACGAGAATTAATTATCTAATTATATCGTAATACTGTATTCATAACACACACACACACACACACACACCACACCACACACACACACACCAACACACACGAGTACACGAGTACCCACGAGTAACGCAAATTCAGCGTAATTAGACAGTAAATCAATGTTGAATTAAACGTTACTCTGAACTTGTACCCATTTGGCCCCCTTGTTCCGTACAGACTTGGCCCCCCTTGTTCCGTACAGACTTGGCCCCCTTGTTCCGTACAGACTTGGCCCCCTTGTTCCGTACAGACTTGCCCCTTGTTCCGTACAGACTTGGCCCTTGTTCCGTACAGACTTGGCCCCCTTGTTCCGTACAGACTTGGCCCCTTGTTCCGTACAGACTTGGCCCCCTTGTTCCGTACAGACTTGGCCCCTTGTTCCGTACAGACTTGGCCCCTTGTTCCGTACAGACTTGACCCCCCTTGTTCCGTACAGACTTGGCCCCCCTTGTTCCGTACAGACTTGACCCCTTGTTCCGTACAGACTTGGCCCCTTGTTCCGTACAGACTTGACCCCCCTTGTTCCGTACAGACTTGGCCCCCCTTGTTCCGTACAGACTTGGCCCCTTGTTCCGTACAGACTTGACCCCCCTTGTTCCGTACAGACTTGGCCCCCCTTGTTCCGTACAGACTGGCCCCCTTGTTCCGTACAGACTTGGCCCCCTTGTTAGGGGGGACATGATCACCACATTCAAGATTCTCAGGGGAATCGACAGGGTTGATAAAGACAGGCTGTTTTAACACAGGGGCACACGCACTAGGGGACACAGGTGGAAACTGAGTGCCCAAATGAGCACAGAGATATTAGAAAGAACTTTTTTAGTGTCAGAGTGGTTGACAAATGGAATGCATTAGGAAGCGATGTGGTGGAGGCTGACTCCATACACAGTTTCAAGTGTAGATATGATAGAGCCCATTAGGCTCAGGAACTGTACACCTGTTGATTGACAGTTGAGAGGCGGGACCAAAGAGCCAGAGCTCAACCCCCGCAAGCACAACTAGGTGAGTACAACTAGGTGAGTACACACACACACACACACACGAGCACAAACCTAAACAATTTAACCACCCCCCAAAAAAAAAATCACATGTTAACCCCAAAACCCTCACTAAAAGGTTCCATCTACCTATTAATTTAAAACCCGTAAAATATTTCTTCACTTCTCTAATTTAAATTCCTGTTAAAAAACCCTCCCAGCACGTAAACAACATATCCCGGAATGTGTGGCATATTTTTCCCAGGACGTGCATCCATGGCGCGCCCCGGACTGTGAGTGTCAGGTTTTTAAATGTCATTTTTTTTCCAGGATGCAAATACGTTTGTAAACATTGACGTGATTCGAAGCAACCCTGTTTGATTTTTGTTGTTAGATATGTTATTTAATGTATTTAGTGGAGGTATCTTCAATTCCCCGCTTGTTAGAGTGTGTGAGAGACAGAGTGAGACAGAGTGAGAGACAGAGTGATAGACAGAGAGGGTAAGAGACACAGAGAGAGACAGAGACAGTACTCACTCAAGACCGTCATGACGGCCGTTGCAGCCTCAGTACGGAAGCTGGGATGTTCAGCGATCACTTCACACCTATAGTCCCCGGACGCCGACACAGCCAGCCGGGTCAACGACAGGGTCACTCTGTGCTCGTTCCTGAACACCTCCTGCAGGGGGAGACAGAATCACGTTATTACCACAGGTTCAGTCACATGTCCGTACCAAACATGTTTGATACAGTTTTCTAGATGAACAGTTTTCTAGTTTTTTTTTCTTGGTTTTCTAGATGACCTCATAGCGACTTTAACATACACTTTGAGACCATTCCTGCCCAACCGTAGCGTTTTTTACCTCTTTGCTCTATTTTTGATCACTATGGGACATCACAGGAAATGGGAACAGGTTGGCGCACTTTTTAAAACAGTCCCATAATGAAAGGACAAAAAGATGGATTTTTGACGAGTATTTTAATTTGGACGCATATACACACTCTGAGTATATTGATATACGGACGCATTATGCGTTATCGGTCAGGCAAAGTGCATGGTACCCCAAAGTGGGCACAGTACCACCAGTAACGCAAATTCAACGTTAATTAGACAGTAAATCAATGTTGAATTAACGTTACTCTTGAACTTTGTACCCATTTGGCCCCTTGTTCCACTCAGACTTGGCCCCTTGTTCCACTCAGACTTGGCCCCCCTTGTTCCGTACAGACTTGGCCTCCTTGTTCCACTCAGACTTGGCCCCCCTTGTTCCGTACAGACTTGGCCCCCTTGTTCCGTACAGACTTGGCCCCCTTGTTCCGTACAGACTTGGCCCCTTGTTCCGTACAGACTTGGCCCCCTTGTTCCGTACAGACTTGGCCCCCTTGTTCCGTACAGACTTGACCCCTTGTTCCGTACAGACTTGGCCCCCTTGTTCCGTACAGACTTGGCCCCCTTGTTCCGTACAGACTTGACCCCTTGTTCCGTACAGACTTGGCCCCCTTGTTCCGTACAGACTTGACCCCCTTGTTCCGTACAGACTTGGCCCCCTTGTTCCGTACAGACTTGGCCCCCTTGTTCCGTACAGACTTGGCCCCCTGTTCCGTACAGACTTGGCCCCCTTGTTCCGTACAGACTTGACCCCCTTGTTCCGTACAGACTTGACCCCCTTGTTCCGTACAGACTTGACCCCCTTGTTCCGTACAGACTTGCCCCCTTGTTCCACTCAGACTTGGCCCCCCTTGTTCCGTACAGACTTGGCCCCCTTGTTCCACTCAGACTTGGCCCCCTTGTTCCACTCAGACTTGGCCCCCTTGTTCCACTCAGACTTGGCCCCCTTGTTCCACTCAGACTTGGCCCCTTGTTCCACTCAGACTTGGCCCCCTTGTTCCACTCAGACTTGGCCCCCTTGTTCCACTCAGACTTGGCCTCTTGTTCCACTCAGACTTGGCCCCTTGTTCCACTCAGACTTGGCCTCTTGTTCCACTCAGACTTGGCCTCTTGTTCCACTCAGACTTGGCCTCTTGTTCCACTCAGACTTGGCCTCTTGTTCCACTCAGACTTGGCCTCTTGTTCCACTCAGACTTGGCCTCTTGTTCCACTCAGACTTGGCCTCTTGTTCCACTCAGACTTGGCCCCTTGTTCCACTCAGACTTGGAACAAGTAACAAACACACGTCACCAAAATTCTTATAACGTTATTGATTTTTTACAAAGTTTTACACCTTTTTTTTTTACAAAGTTTTACACTTTTTTTACAAAGTTTACACCTTTTTACAATATTTTACACCTATTTTTTTACAAAGTTTTACACCTTTTTACAAGTTTTACACTTTTTTTACAAGTTTTACACCTTTTTACAATATTTTACACCTATTTTTTACAAAGTTTTACACCTTTTTACAATATTTTACACCTATTTTTTTACAAAGTTTTACACTTTTTACAAAGTTTTACACCTTTTTTTTCAAAGTTTTACACCTTTTTACAACATTTTACACCTTTTTTACAAAGTTTTACACCTTTTTACAATGCTTTACACCTGTTTTTTTTTTACAAAGTTTTACACCTCTTTACAATGTCTTACAAAGTTCCTTACTACGTAAAATAGTAACAATATAGTCTTGCTAACTGTTACTTGCTCCAACCCCCCCCCCCTCACCTCTCCATAACAGCAAGTGGCCGCTGGCACCACTCTGCGCACTTAACGAGACGTCGACCACCACTTACCACACGTGTTTGCTCTTCTGCTTCCAGTATAAGTGCCTTACGGGCTCACCATAGCCCGTGCTACTTGGAACTTTGTTCCAAGTAGCGAATCTTAAACAACAACAACATGCTTCCAGTGCTCTAGACAGCTGTTCTAGACGACAGCTGTTCTAGACGACAGCTGTTCTAGATGACAGCTGTTCTAGACGACAGCTGTTCTAGACGACAGCTGTTCTAAACGACAGCTGTTCTAGACGACAGCTGTTCTAGATGACAGCTGTTCTAAACGACAGCTGTTCTAGACGATAGCTGTTCTAGATGACACCTGTTCTAGACGACACCTATTCTAGATGACAGCTGTTCTAAACGACAGCTGTTCTAGATGACAGCTGTTCTAGACGACAGCTGTTCTAGACGACAGCTGTTCTAGACGACAGCTGTTCTAGATGACAGCTGTTCTAGATGACAGCTGTTTTAGACGACAGCTGTTCTAGATGACAGCTGTTCTAGACGACAGCTGTTCTAGATGACAGCTGTTCTAGACGACAGCTGTTCTAGACGACAGCTGTTCTAGATGACAGCTGTTCTAGATGACAGCTGTTCTAGATGACAGCTGTTCTAGATGACAGCTGTTCTAAACGACAGCTGTTCTAGATGACAGCTGTTCTAGACGACAGCTGTTCTAGATGACAGCTGTTCTAGACGACAGCTGTTCTAAACGACAGCTGTTCTAGATGACAGCTGTTCTAGACGACAGCTGTTCTAGACGACAGCTGTTCTAGACGACAGCTGTTCTAGATGACAGCTGTTCTAGATGACAGCTGTTTTAGACGACAGCTGTTCTAGATGACAGCTGTTCTAGACGACAGCTGTTCTAGATGACAGCTGTTCTAGACGACAGCTGTTCTAGACGACAGCTGTTCTAGATGACAGCTGTTCTAGATGACAGCTGTTCTAGATGACAGCTGTTCTAGATGACAGCTGTTCTAAACGACAGCTGTTCTAGATGACAGCTGTTCTAGACGACAGCTGTTCTAGACGACAGCTGTTCTAGACGACAGCTGTTCTAGATGACAGCTGTTCTAGACGACAGCTGTTCTAGATGACATCTGTTCTAAACGACAGCTGTTCTAGACGATAGCTGTTCTAGATGACACCTGTTCTAGACGACACCTATTCTAGATGACAGCTGTTCTAAACGACAGCTGTTCTAGATGACAGCTGTTCTAGACGACAGCTGTTCTAGACGACAGCTGTTCTAGACGACAGCTGTTCTAGATGACAGCTGTTCTAGATGACAGCTGTTTTAGACGACAGCTGTTCTAGATGACAGCTGTTCTAGACGACAGCTGTTCTACATGACAGCTGTTCTAGACGACAGCTGTTCTAGACGACAGCTGTTCTAGACGACAGCTGTTCTAGATGACAGCTGTTCTAGATGACAGCTGTTCTAGACGACAGCTGTTCTACATGACAGCTGTTCTAGACGACAGCTGTTCTAGATGACAGCTGTTCTAGACGACAGCTGTTCTAGATGACAGCTGTTCTAAACGACAGCTGTTCTAGATGACAGCTGTTCTAGACGACAGCTGTTCTAGACGACATCTGTTCTAGATGACAGCTGTTCTAGATGACAGCTGTTCTAGACGACAGCTGTTCTAGACGACACCTGTTCTAAACGACAGCTGTTCTAGACGACAGCTGTTCTAGACGACAGCTGTTCTAGACGACAGCTGTTCTAGACAGACAGCTGTTCTAGACAGACAGCTGTTCTAGATGACAGCTGTTCTAGATGACAGCTGTTCTAGACGACAGCTGTTCTAGATGACAGCTGTTCTAGACGACAGCTGTTCTAGATGACAGCTGTTCTAGACGACAGCTGTTCTAGACGACAGCTGTTCTAGACAGCTGTTCTAGACGACAGCTGTTCTAGATGACAGCTGTTCTAGATGACAGCTGTTCTAGACGACAGCTGTTCTACATGACAGCTGTTCTAGACGACAGCTGTTCTAGACGACAGCTGTTGTAGATGACAGCTGTTCTAGATGACAGCTGTTCTACATGACAGCTGTTCTAGACGACAGCTGTTCTAGACGACAGCTGTTCTAGATGACAGCTGTTCTAGACGACATCTGTTCTAGATGACAGCTGTTCTAGATGACAGCTGTTCTAGACGACAGCTGTTCTAGACGACAGCTGTTCTAGACGACAGCTGTTCTAGACGACAGCTGTTCTAGACGACAGCTGTTCTAGATGACAGCTGTTCTAGACGACAGCTGTTCTAGATGACAGCTGTTCTAGACGACAGCTGTTCTAAATGACAGCTGTTCTAGATGACAGCTGTTCTAAATGACAGCTGTTCTAGACGACAGCTGTTCTAAATGACAGCTGTTCTAGACGACAGCTGTTCTATAAGTCCCCGCAGGGGGAAATTTTTATGCTCTAGAAACGCTGTGTCAATATTGATCCTTTGCGCCTCGCGACAGTCATCGATGACAGTTCCTGTTATCGTGTTATGTTATCATGTTATCGTGTTATCATATATAAATATACAAAAAGTGAGCTGCTTGTTGAAAAGTCCGCCTATTTTGCTATTGATTTTGTGGAGATCCCTTGGAAATTCTAGATCTATTTTCCAAGGCCTAACGATATCTTCCCAGATAGCTATAATACTCAATTTAGAATTGTATACTTGTATAGAAAAAGTATACGTGTGTGTGTGTGGCATACTTACACTATATAATCGTATATGTCATTTTGAGTCATCTAACCCAACCATAAATGGTCAAAACTATTAATGACTAAACTATTTCAATTTCAAAGAGATTTTCTAAGAAAAAATATCACGTGAGTTGAAAAATAAACAAAACATAACTACCCAACTATATATATATATATATATATATATATATATATATATATATATATATATATATATATATATATATATATACCCCTATATATATAGGGGGTATATATACCCCCCTTTACCAACCATAGGTTGACCTGCCTGACAGCTGTTAACCTAACCTGACCTAACCTAACCTAACCTAACCTAACCTAACCTAACCTTCTTGATGTTTGCCGGTCTTTAACTGACTCAATACACTCAGATATNTATGGTTTCATCCAATAAATCAGCAGACTTCTAGATGTTACTGCTGCTCGGCTTAGACTCGGTTACAAGTATCTCTGGGAATTCTCATTATCTGCCGATGTAGACCTGACCAAATGTAAACTGTGTCAACAAATTATTCGCACACCCTCCGTCACTATGTGATGGAGTGCGAAAAGATACGTGATTTAGAGACAATTCTATAACCAATGTTCCAGCGATGTGTAAATATTTCATTCAAAATGATCTGCTACCAGAAATTTTAGCCAAATATCCCCAGTTTGCTAACTGTAGGTAGTAACTGAGTGATGTAACCTATCCACCGCTGCCCACTGGATGGGGGGGCGGTGTGCAGGACAAACAATAAATTGTGACACTAGCTCTCCACATATGTCAGTTGCTTAATTTAGAACCTGTACTTGAGGTCGATCTCGAACCCATTGTTGATGTGACGACTTATATTGAATTTTGTAACTAGCTCATCAAGATTGTAACTTGCTTAGCTAAATGATTGTGGGGTTCAGTCCCTGAGCCCATATGTGCCTCTGTAACCTTTCCACTACCGCCCACAAGATGGGTATGGGGTGCATAATAAATGAACTAAAACTAAAAACTCTCTCTCTCTCTGTCTTTCTGTTATATACATAGATTTTAGTGAACACCTCTATCTGCTTTCCCTCTCTTCCTCTCCCTTTCTCTCCCATTCCCTTCCCACTCCCTCCTACCTCAAAATAGATCCCTACAGACGGACCAATCAGTCTTACCTGTATTAAAATCCCACCTCCCCAACTGACGTAAACAACAACAAGAATGAAAGCTAAGAATGGCGCGCATTTCCCGCCTTCTGATTGGCTTCAGAGTTGCCAGAGATCGCTAGAGGCGTTATCCAATCATCTATGAGCTCGGGCTCGTATAGTGGATATTGCCTGGCACTTAAGTGGCGATTTTTTGTTCGTTAGCGCAAAATTAACAAAAAAATTCACAGTTTAAGCATCGCGTTGTATAATGTGCATTATCAGAGACGGAAAATTATATATTTTTATTTTATTTTTTTAAGAGGCGGCATTTGGAAACCACTTGACCAATCAGAGGACAGGAAATGCGCGCCATAATATATTTGTACGTTCAGTCGGAAGTACCATTCATGAGGTTGATTTGTGTACATACCTAATAGTGCTTCCTATCACAGCATCTTCTCACCTGTCGGCTAATCGAGGTCAGTCGTTAACCTATAGGTCAATATACCTTCCACATGATGCAACCCACTAAACTATCCTAATTCCCGGGTGCCTATTTACGGCTGGGTGAACAGATGTATCAGTTGTAAGGTCTCCATATAGAAACAATTGACATTCCCCAGGATGTAAGTCACAGCAGTTGCTTATCTCCCGGGTATCAGTTTACTGCCAGATGAACAGATGCATCAGGTGAAGGGTTCCCCTAACAGAGGGAGAAATGCAGGAATAACAGATAAGCAGGCAGTGAAGCAGGCAGTGAAGCAGGCAGTGAAGCTGGCAGTGAAGCAGGCACTGAAGCTGGCAGTGAAGCTGGCAGTGAAGCTGGCAGTGAAGCAGGCAGTGAAGCAGGCAGTGAAGCTGGCAGTGAAGCAGGCAGTGAAGCAGGTAGTGAAGCTGGCAGTGAAGCAGGCAGTGAAGCTGGCAGTGAAGCAGGCAGTGAAGCTGGCAGTGAAGCAGGCAGTGAAGCTGGCAGTGAAGCAGGCAGTGAAGCAGGCAGTGAAGCTGGCAGTGAAGCAGGCAGTGAAGCAGGCAGTGAAGCTGGCAGTGAGGCAGGCAGCGAGGCAGGCAGTGAGGCAGGCAGTGAAGCAGGCAGTGAAGCAGGCAGTGAGGCAGGCAGCGAGGCAGGCAGTGAGGCAGGCAGTGAAGCAGGCAGTGAGGCAGGCAGTGAGGCAGGCAGCGAGGCAGGCAGTGAGGCAGGCAGTGAAGCAGGCAGTGAGGCAGGCAGTGAAGCAGGCAGTGAGGCAGGCAGTGAGGCAGGCAGTGAAGCAGGCAGTGAGGAAGGCAGTGAGGCAGGCAGTGAAGCAGGCAGTGAGGCAGGCAGCGAGGAAGGCAGTGAGGCAGGCAGTGAAGCAGGCAGTGAGGAAGGCAGTGAGGCAGGCACTGAAGCAGGCAGTGAAGCAGGCAGTGAGGCAGGCAGCGAGGCAGGCAGTGAGGCAGGCAGTGAAGCAGGCAGTGAGGCAGGCAGTGAGGAAGGCAGTGAGGCAGGCAGTGAAGCAGGCAGTGAAGCAGGCAGTGAGGCAGGCAGCGAGGCAGGCAGTGAGGCAGGCAGTGAAGCAGGCAGTGAAGCAGGCAGTGAGGAAGGCAGTGAGGCAGGCAGTGAAGCAGGCAGTGAGGCAGGCAGCGAGGAAGGCAGTGAAGCAGGCAGTGAGGAAGGCAGTGAGGCAGGCAGTGAAGCAGGCAGTGAAGCAGGCAGTGAAGCAGGCAGTGAGGAAGGCAGCGAGGCAGGCAGTGAGGCAGGCAGTGAAGCAGGCAGTGAGGCAGGCAGTGAAGCAGGCAGTGAAGCAGGCAGTGAGGCAGGCAGCGAGGCAGGCAGTGAAGCAGGCAGCGAGGCAGGCAGTGAGGCAGGCAGTGAAGCAGGAAGTGAAGCAGGCAGTGAGGCAGGCAGAGAAGCAGGCAGTGAAGCAGGCAGTGAAGCAGGCAGTGAGGAAAGCAGTGAGGCAGGCAGTGAGGCAGGCAGTGAGGCAGGCATTGAGGCAGGCAGTGAAGCAGGCAGTGAAGCAAGCAGTGAGGCAGGCAGTGAGGCAGGCAGTGAAGCAAGCAGTCAGACAGGCAGTGAGGCAGGCAGTGAACCAGGCAGTGAACCAGGCAGTGAGGCAGGCAGTGAAGCAAGCAGTGAGGCAGGCAGTGAGGCAGGCAGTGAAGCAAGCAGTGAGGTAGGCAGTGAAGCAAGCAGTGAGGCAGACAGTGAAGCAGGCAGTGAAGCAGGCAGTTAGGCAGGCAGTGAAGCAGGCAGTGAGGCAGGCAGGGAGGCAGGCAGTGAAGCAGGCAGGAGGCAGGCAGTGAAGCAGGCAGGGAGGCAGGCAGTGAGACAGGCAGTGAGGCAGGCAGTGAAGCAGGCAGGGAGGCAGGCAATGAGGCAGGCAGTGAAGCAGGCAGTGAAGCAGGCAGGGAGGCAGGCAATGAGGCAGGCAGTGAGGCAGGCAGTGAAGCAGGCAGTGAGGCAGGCAGGGAGGCAGGCAATGAGGCAGGCAGTGAGGCAGGCAGTGAAGCAGGCAGTGAGGCAGGCAGGGAGGCAGGCAGGGAGGCAGGCAATGAGGCAGGCAGTGAGGCAGGCGGTGAAGCAGGCAGTGAGGCAGACAGTGAAGCAGGCAATGAGGCAGGCAGTGAAGCAGGCAGTGAGGGAGGCAGTGAGGCAGGCAGTGAGGCAGGCAGGGAGGCAGGCAGTGAGGCAGGCAGTGAAGCAGGCATTGAGGTAGGCAGTGAAACAGGCAGTGAGGCAGGCAGTGAAGCAAGCAGTGAAGCAGGCAGTGAGGCAGGCAGTGAAGCAGGCAGTGAAGCAGGCAGGGAGGCAGGCAGTGAAGCAGGCAGTGAAGCAGGCAGTGAGGTAGGCAGTGAAGCAGGCAGTGAGACAGACAGTGAAGCAGGCAGTGAAGCAGGCAATGAGGCAGGCAGTGAGGTAGGCAGTGAAGCAGGCAGTGAAGCAGGCAGTGAAGCAGACAGTGAGGCAGGCAGTGAGGCAGGCAGGGAGGCAGGCAGGGAGGCAAGCAATGAGGCAGGCAGTGAGGCAGGCAGTGAGGCATGCAGTGAGGCAGGCAGTGAGGCAGGCAGAGAAGCAGGCAGTGAGGCAGGCAGTGAAGCAGGCAGTGAAGCAGGCAGTGAGGCAGGCAGTGAAGCAGGCAGTGAGGCAGGCAGTGAGGCAGGCACTGAGGCAGGCAGGGAAGCTGGCAGTGAGGCAGGCAGTGAGGCAGGCAGTGAAGCAGGCAGTGAAGCAGGCAGGGAGGCAGGCAGTGAAGCAGGCAGTGAAGCAGGCAGTGAGGTAGGCAGTGAAGCAGGCAGTGAGGCAGACAGTGAAGCAGGCAGTGAGGCAGGCAGTGAGGCAGGACAGTGAGGCAGGCAGTGAGGCAGGCAGGGAAGCAGGCAGTGAGGTAGGCAGTGAGGCAGGCAGTGAAGCAGGCAGTGAAGCAGGCAGTGAGGCAGGCAGTGAAGCAGCAGTGAGGCAGGCAGGGAGGCAAACAATGAGGCAGGCAGTGAGGCAGGCAGTGAAGCAGGCAGGGAGGCAAGCAATGAGGCAAGCAGTGAGGCAGGCAGTGAGGCAGGCAGTGAAGCAAGCAGCGAGGCAGGCAGTGAGGCAGGCAGTTGATTTACGACTGAGAGGCGGGGGCCAAAGAGCCGAAGCCCCCCCCCCCCGCCCCCACAAGCACAATGAGGTGAGAACCAACACAATCAGCTGATGGGTCCCCAGGCCTGCCAGCCGACCAGCCGGCAGGCAGCCGGCTGGTCGTCCCCACAATTCCATTATGCCAACATTTGCTGACGCCTCTCCGGTGGCCGGATACAAAACATGATTAATGTGGCGAAAATTACGTTTGTATGACATATCCGGATATGAATTTGCGACCGGCTTATAGTGGTCATTTTTTCCCTGGGGATGTGAAGAAGTGCTGAACGTTTGGTCGTATTAACTGAACGGCAGAACGTTTGTTTTAAGTCGTATTAACAAACGTTTCACTCAATGGAACGAGAGAACACAACACACTTCAAGTCAAAATGGGGAAAAAGTTACTTTACATCTATATAAATACAAATGGAAATGTTCGTTAGTGCATAACCGCTAATCTCCGAAAGTTCTTCACTGATTGCTTTGAAATTTTCACACAACGTTCCATTCGCATCCGAGCGGGTTTTTATATACCTACTATATAGATGTCACCTCTGTGACGGTAAAAAAAAACATTGTTTTTATGAAAAACTTTTTTTCATGTGAGGGAAATCTTCGAAACCTCTTTACCGATTGCTTTGAAATTTTGACGCGACGTTGCAATCGAATAGGCGCGTGTTTTATATACCTACTATATAGATGCCACCCCTGTGACAGGTAAAAACATGCGTTTTTGAAAAACAGCGCCATCTGTTGCACATAATAGCAACATGCACGCTATACTAAATATGTCACAAATTCCATTTCAATGTTTCTGATTGCAATGATGAATTGAATTTTCATAGATTTTGATTTATTTTCATTTTGATTTAATTATTTTGTGTGAATTGCATTGGAATTGAGCTGTGTTGTTTACCATACCGTTCAGTTCATGAGTATAGTTTATTTTTTTACTTTTCATATTTTCATTTCATTTTTTAACTGTTTTTCTTATATTTCAGTGATGGGAACATCAGATCACTTAATGTTCCCAATTTTCTGATGGGAACATCAGACCATTTGGGAAGGTATCGGACGAGGGAGTGGGGAATGGTGGGAGGACGAGGGGCGGGGAAGTTTGGGATGGTGGACGAGGGGGATGGTGGAGTGGGGAATGATGGGGAGGACTGGGGACAGGGACGGCTGCTATGGCTGCTGAGCCACAGCAACGCGTGGCCGGGTACTGCTATATATATATATATATATATATATATAATATATATATATATATATATATATATATGCGAACAGCCTGAATGGTCCCCAGGACTATATGCAACTGAAAACTCACACCCCAGAAGTGACTCGAACCCATACTGCCAGGAGCACTCTGCTGGCGTACAGGGTCCCTTAACCGCTCGACTAACACGACCGGACAAAAGAGGATGGTAGCCGAGGCTATTTCCATTCCCCCGCCGGCACGCGGTTGGTAATATTGGTAATCACCATGTTTTTATTGAGGCCTGTCGGCCGTCTGTCACTCCATCAAAGTTATATATATATATATATATATATATATATATATATATATATATATATATATATTGCATTGTACTTGTTCTTAACTATATATATATATATATATATATATATATATATATATATATATATATACACATATGTCGTACCTAGTAGCCAGAACTCACTTTTTGGCCTACTATGCAAGGCCAGATTTGCCTAATAAGCCAAGTTTTCCTGAATTAATATATTTTCTGTATTTTTCTCCTTATGAAATGATAAAGCTACCCATTTCCTTATGTATGAGGTCAATTTTTTTATTGGAGTTAAATTAACGTAAATATATGACCGAACCTAACCAACCCTACCTAACCTAACCTATCTTTATAGGTTAGGTTAGGTTAGGTAGCCGAAAAAGTTAGGTTAGGTTAGGTTAGGTAGGTTAGGTAGTCGAAAAACAATTAATTCATGAAAACTTGGCTTATTAGGCAAATCGGGCCTTGCATAGTAGGCTGAGAAGTGCATTCTGGCTACTAGGTACGACATATATATATATATATATATATATATATATATATATATATATATATATATATATATATTATATATATATATAAATGAAATATGTGAGGTATAGGTTCTATAATTACTTCAATATATTTGTAATATTTATTATTTATATATGTAAATGTTATATTAGTGGATGTTCTCGTCTCTCTGGGAACTGTTGGATGTACGTGTTCTTACCTAGTTGTTCTTACTTGTTCTTATCTAGTTGTTCTTACTTGTTCTTATCTAGTTGTTCTTACTTGTTCTTATCTAGTTGTTCTTACTTGTTCTTATCTAGTTGTTCTTACTTGTTCTTATCTAGTTGTTCTTACTTGTTCTTACTTGTTCTTAACTAGTTGTTCTTACTTGTTCTTATCTAGTTGTTCTTACTTGTTCTTATCTAGTTGTTCTTACTTGTTCTTAACTACTTGTTCTTGACAGAGTGACGTTTTCCCACTATAATAATGTAATTGTTGAGTCTACGCTAGAAACGTCAAAATTACAACTGTTTTCCCCTAATGTGAAGCGAACGAGCCTAAGCATCTCATCTGTACAACATCTTGACCGGTTTGTAGAGAACACCACTATTACGGTGCTCTGAAGCTCTATCCGTACGTCGCATTTGTAACGAACTGAGCGTATTCCTTAAACAACGGTGTGACGTTATTAGGTGAGAGGACAGATCAAGGAGTTACACCCCCCTCAGTGCGCATGCGCAATGACGTCATATAAGTTCAAACATATCAACGGTTACAATAAGTTCAAAAATATCAACCGTTACAGTATATTTTATTCGTTAAGCCTCTATTTTAAAAGCACTGCGAATAATACATTAAATGTACACACAGTTACGGCATATGTGTCCTTTTTTGACATGACAGGTTTGGATATAATGAATTTACTCTGGGGATTACGGTCCCACGGCGGCCATATTGGCAACCATGACGTCATGGCTGCTATGACGTCATGGATGCTATGCCGTCATGGATGCTATGACGTCATGGCTGCTATGACGTCATGGGTGCTATGACGTCATGGATGCTGTACCAAGAGGGCCAACACTAACGAACTAATTGATCTGATGATTGGCTCTTAAATTAAAGATTGACGATTAGGGTAATTAACTGATAATAATAATTTATTTAATAATATGCTATACTTTTAATTACTGATAATTAAAATTGCTTCTGATTAAACATTTGAGAAGAGTTGCTTATATGGAGGCCGTTAGTACACGTGCCTGATGACGTCATACTATTTCAAAAAATGAGAAACTGCAATTTTCAGTTTTGAAATTTTGAAATTTGTGTAACGGATCGTGTAACAGCGTAGTTACCTCTTGTAACCACTCCTTCCTGTGTTCTGTCTTGCTGTTGTTGTTTGTTTTAGATTCTGCTACTGGGAACGAAACATTCCAAGTAGCACGGGCTATGGTGATCCCGTAGTGGACTTACCTGGCACAGGAGCGGGGCAAGTAGCACGGTAGTTAACGGGGTGTGAATATCTGGATGCGATTGAGGCTGGTCGGCCAATATTATAGGTCTTTAGTCCATCATTTTCGTAAGGGGGGGGGGAGGACCTTCGATAAGCCGCCGGCTTCCTGTCCTCGTCGAGGCCACTAGGGTTAGTGGCCCTTAGGTAAATTCAGGTATTAGTTGCCTAGTGTTGATTTTCCTTGAATCAGCCATACGGGTTTTGTGTAAGATCTCACCTTTTTTTAGATGATTTCGGGGCTTAGCGTCCCCGCGGCCCGGTCCTCGACCAGGCATTCTTACGTCTGCAACGGGCATAAGGTTGTGTCAAGTGTCAAGATCTAATTCACCATGTTGCCATGTCAAGTGTCAAGATCTAGTTCACCATGTTGCCATGTCAAGTGTCAAGGTCTAGAGAAGGGGGGTCCTGCCCCTCTCTAGCAAGAGCCCGTGAGGTCCTGCGCCCGTCTCCCGTTGAGAGCAGGGGCGACCTCCCTCAAGTGAGGGATATAGTATAGTTCCTGAGAGTATAAGGCGAACACATCACCGCCTCCACCAGGCCTGTTAGGCACCAGTGTGGGTTCACAACATGTCAATAGTCAGGGAGTTGTTCCCAACTCTCCTTTACATAAGAAGAGTTGGGAACAACAGTTTATATATATATATATATATATATATATATATATATATATATATATATATATATGACAATGTCAGACCACGGAGGAAAAATGAAACAGGAATTTCCTTAAGCACTTTCGTATATTAATACATCTTCAGAAGGAGTCTCCTTCTGAAGATGTATTAATATACGAAAGTACTTAAGGAAATTCCTGTTTCATTTTTCCCCCGTGGTCTGACATTGTCACATTTTAAAATCACGTGTTTAATTTCGTGATATACGCACATATATATATATATATATATATATATATATATATATATATATATATATATATATATATATATATATATATTATATATATATATATATAGAAAAACAGCATCTAACATAAAAGATAGGTGGTTCAGTGGTAGGGTACGCGACTGGCAATGGCTTGGTCGAAGGTTCGAGCCCACCTCACAGCCCTGGTGGATTGTCTCATTGATATATATATCACCTTAATATGATTTCTGTCTTACAAAAGATCGCTACAAACAGATAGATTTTTGCTGTTGTTTTTGGAGCAATGAAAACATCTAGTTGAGGGACAGTTAGAGACCGTGACATTAACTGGTCTGAGATCGAGGCTCATATCGTGATGTTGGCCTGACCGTCAGAGTCTATGATCTGATATATTATTAAAGCTATCCGGATATCCGGATAACATTCGGTTCACCCACGGTCATATATTTAAAGACCGGATTAATCGATTACCCACACCAGATTAAACAGCGTCATTGTTTATTTACAAATATTTTGTGAATTTATATATATATATATATATAAATTGTAAATATATATTTACTTATTGCTTTTAACTAAATAACTTGTGTTTTCCTGATTGCTTTTTCATAAATAAATCAATTACATTCCATAATTCAGCAAGGAATGGCTCACTCCTGCACTCTCATATCCTACGTAATTGCCAACAGCGCTGAGAGGAACAATAGGTTGTTACCTCTTCAATTCACGCCATTGTCCTTCTTACTGACGTTATCCTGCATGCCTCTCCCAGCTCTCCCAGCTCTCCCAGCTCTCTCCAGCCGTCTCCCAGTCCTCTCCCAGCCGTCTCTTCCTATCCTTCATACGTAATTTCCCGTCCCTATATAACTAACCTGGGCGTCCCTCATTCATCAAGATATTTGTTCCTACTTGTCGATGCTCAGTGCTGACCTGCTGCCACCTGAGTGCAAGACCTGAGTGCAAGACAAGACCTGAGTACAAGGTCATCAACATCAACAACACCGCGTGCTGTTTGAGGCAATTTGTCCCGCAAGATTAGGTGTCATCAGCTACAACTTGTAGAAGTTAATGCACAACTGTATTTAATACAGTTGTATTAACTGTAAACCTAAATCTAAAATGTGAGGAAAGATTGACAGGAAGCACAAGGGATTTGGAGGGCCTTAGACAGGTTAAATCTGGCTTGAAACATTGGGCCAATAGGAAAAGAGGATTACAAACGTACCCAAATGCGAATAGGTTCAAGGCGGTTCTGGGTGATTGGGGAAGATAGCTGTTTGTGAGGGCTCATCCCCGGTGGTGGTAGATTATGGGTAGATTAATGGGTAGATTAATGGGATTAGATTAACGGGGAGCCGGTCGGCCGAGCGGACAGCACGCTGGACTTGTGATCCTGTGGTCCTGGGTTCGATCCCAGGCGCCGGCGAGAAACAATGGGCAGAGTTTCTTTCACCCTATGCCCCTGTTACCTAGCAGTAAAATAGGTACCTGGTTAGTCAGCTGTCACGGGCTGCTTCCTGGGGGTTGGAGGCCTGGTCGAGGACCGGGCCGCGGGGACACTAAAGCCCCGAAATCATCTCAAGATAACCTCAAGATGGGTAGTTTGATGCTATTGTTAAGGGGACGGACGGAAGTGGTTAGCGTCGAACGTGATTAGATCTAGAGGTTTAACTCCAAACATTTGTTTCTTGTATACTGTCTCCAATCACCAGACGTTATACGAGAATTAATTATCTATTATATCTGTAATACTGTATTCATAAACACACACACACACCACACACCACACACACACACACACACACACACACACACACACACACACACACACACACACACACACACACCACACACACACACACGCGAGCACAAACCCTAAACAATTTAACCACCCCCCCCAAAAAAAATAATCACATGTTAACCCCAAAACCCTCACTAAAAGGTTCCATCTACCTATTAATTTAAAACCCGTAAAATATTCCTTCACTTCTCTAATTTAATTCCTGTTAAAACCCTTCCCAGCACGTAAACAACATATCCCGGAATGTGTGGCATATTTTTCCCAGGACGTGCATCCATGGCGCGCCCCGGACTGTGAGTGTCAGGTTTTTAAATGTCATTTTTTTTCCAGGAAGCAAATACGTTTGTAAACATTGACGTGATTCGGAGCAAACCTGTTTGATTTTTGTTGTTGGATATGTTATTTAATGTATTTTAGTGGAGGTATCTTCAATTCCCCGCTTGTTAGAGTGTGTGAGAGACAGAGAGAGAGAGACAGAGTGAGAGAGAGTGAGAGACAGAGTGATAGACAGAGAGGGTAAGAGAGACAGAGACAGTACTCACTCAAGACAGTCATGGCGGCCGTGGCAGCCTCAGTACGGAAGCTGGGATGTTCAGCGATCACTTCACATCTATAGTCTCCGGACGCCGACACAGCCAGCCGGGTCAACGACAGGGTCACTCTGTGCTCGTTCCTGAACACCTCCTGCAGGGGGAGACAGAATCACGTTATTAACACAGGTTCAGTCACATGTCTGTACCAAACATGTTTTGATACAGTTTTCTAGATGAACAGTTTTCTAGTTTTTTTTTTTTGGTTTTCTAGATGACCTCATAGCGACTTTAACATACACTTTGAGACCATTCCTGCCCAACCGTAGCGTTTTTTACCTCTTTGCTCTATTTTTGATCACTACGGGACATCACAGGAAATGGGAAGAGTTGGCGCACTTTTTAAAACAAGTCCCATAATCAAAAGACAAAACATGGATTTTTAACGAGTATTTTTAATTTTGGACGCATTATACACTCTGAGTATATTGATATACGGACGCATTATGCGTTATCGGTCAGGCAAAGTGCATGGTACCCCAAAGTGGGCACAGTACCCACCAGTAACGCAAATTCAACGTTAATTAGACAGTAAATCAATGTTGAATTAACGTTACTCTTGAACTTTGTACCCATTTGGCCCCCTTGTTCCGTACAGACTTGGCCCCTTGTTCCGTACAGACTTGGCCCCCTTGTTCCGTGCAGACTTGGCCCCCCTTGTTCCGTACAGACTTGGCCCCCTTGTTCCGTACAGACTTGGCCCCCTTGTTCCGTACAGACTTGGCCCCTTGTTCCGTACAGACTTGGCCCCTTGTTCCACTCAGACTTGGCCTCTTGTTCCACTCAGACTTGGCCCCCCTTGTTCCACTCAGACTTGGCCCCCTTGTTCCACTCAGACTTGGCCCCCCTTGTTCCACTCAGACTTGGCCTCTTGTTCCACTCAGACTTGGCCCTTGTTCCACTCAGACTTGGCCTCTTGTTCCACTCAGACTTGGCCCCCCTTGTTCCACTCAGACTTGGCCTCTTGTTCCACTCAGACTTGGCCTCTTGTTCCACTCAGACTTGGCCCCCCCTTGTTCCACTCAGACTTGGCCTCTTGTTCCACTCAGACTTGGCCCCTTGTTCCACTCAGACTTGGCCCCCCTTGTTCCACTCAGACTTGGCCCCCCTTGTTCCACTCAGACTTGGCCCCCCTTGTTCCACTCAGACTTGGCCTCTTGTTCCACTCAGACTTGGCCCCCCTTGTTCCACTCAGACTTGGCCTCTTGTTCCACTCAGACTTGGCCCCTTGTTCCACTCAGACTTGGCCCCCCTTGTTCCACTCAGACTTGGCCCCCTTGTTCCACTCAGACTTGGCCCCCCTTGTTCCACTCAGACTTGGCCCCCTTGTTCCACTCAGACTTGGCCTCTTGTTCCACTCAGACTTGGCCCCTTGTTCCACTCAGACTTGGCCTCTTGTTCCACTCAGACTTGGCCCCCTTGTTCCACTCAGACTTGGCCCCCTTGTTCCACTCAGACTTGGCCCTCTTGTTCCACTCAGACTTGGCCCCCCTTGTTCCACTCAGACTTGGCCCCCCTTGTTCCACTCAGACTTGGAACAAGTAACAAACACACGTCACCAAAAATTCTTATAACGTTATTGATTTTTACAAAGTTTTACACTTTTTTTTTACAAAGTTTTACACTTTTTTTTTACAAGTTTTACACCTTTTTACAATATTTACACCTATTTTTACAAAGTTTACACCTTTTTACAATATTTTACACCTATTTTTTTACAAAGTTTTACACCTTTTTACAAAGTTTTACACCTTTTTTTTCAAAGTTTTACACCTTTTTACAACATTTTACACCTTTTTTACAAAGTTTTACACCTTTTTACAATGCTTTACACCTGTTTTTTTTACAAAGTTTTACACCTCTTTACAATGTCTTACAAAGTTCCTTACTACGTAAAATAGTAACAATATAGTCTTGCTAACTGTTACTTGCTCCAACCCCCCCCCCCCACCCTCTCCATAACAGCAAGTGGCCGCTGGCACTACTCTGCCCACTTAACGAGGCGTCGACCACCACTTACCACACGTGTTTGCTCTTCTGCTTCCAGTATAAGTGCCTTACGGGCTCACCATAGCCCGTGCTACTTGGAACTTTGTTCCAAGTAGCGAATCTTAAACAACAACACATGCTTCCAGTGCTCTAGACAGCTGTTCTAGACGACAGCTGTTCTAGATGACAGCTGTTCTAGACGACAGCTGTTCTAGATGACAGCTGTTCTAGATGACAGCTGTTCTAGATGACAGCTGTTCTAGATGACAGCTGTTCTAGATGACAGCTGTTCTAGATGACAGCTGTTCTAGATGACAGCTGTTCTAGACGACAGCTGTTCTAGACGACAGCTGTTCTAGACGACAGCTGTTCTAGACGACAGCTGTTCTAGACGACAGCTGTTCTAGATGACAGCTGTTCTAGATGACAGCTGTTCTAGATGACAGCTGTTCTAGACGACAGCTGTTCTAGATGACAGCTGTTCTAGATGACAGCTGTTCTAGATGACAGCTGTTCTAGACGACAGCTGTTCTAGATGACAGCTGTTCTAGACGACAGCTGTTCTAGACGACAGCTGTTCTAGATGACAGCTGTTCTAGATGACAGCTGTTCTAGATGACAGCTGTTCTAGATGACAGCTGTTCTAGATGACAGCTGTTCTAGACGACAGCTGTTCTAGACGACAGCTGTTCTAGACGACAGCTGTTCTAGACGACAGCTGTTCTAGATGACAGCTGTTCTAGATGACAGCTGTTCTAGACGACAGCTGTTCTAGACGACAGCTGTTCTAGACGACAGCTGTTCTAGATGACAGCTGTTCTAGACGACAGCTGTTCTAGATGACAGCTGTTCTAGATGACAGCTGTTCTACATGACACCTGTTCTAGATGACAGCTGTTCTAGACGACAGCTGTTCTAGATGGCAGCTGTTCTAGAAGACAGCTGTTCTAGACGACAGCTGTTCTAGATGACAGCTGTTCTAGACGACAGCTGTTCTAGATGACAGCTGTTCTAGACGACAGCTGTTCTAGATGACAGCTGTTCTAGACGACAGCTGTTCTAGATGACAGCTGTTCTAGACGACAGCTGTTCTAGATGACAGCTGTTCTAGATGACAGCTGTTCTAGACGACAGCTGTTCTAGATGACAGCTGTTCTAGACGACAGCTGTTCTAGACGACAGCTGTTCTAGACGACAGCTGTTCTAGATGACAGCTGTTCTAGACGACAGCTGTTCTAGATGACAGCTGTTCTAGACGACAGCTGTTCTAGACGACAGCTGTTCTAGACGACAGCTGTTCTAGACGACAGCTGTTCTAGATGACAGCTGTTCTAGATGACAGCTGTTCTAGACGACAGCTGTTCTAGACGACACTGTTCTAGACGACAGCTGTTCTAGACGACAGCTGTTCTAGACGACAGCTGTTCTAGACGACAGCTGTTCTAGACGACAGCTGTTCTAGACAGACAGCTGTTCTAGATGACAGCTGTTCTAGATGACAGCTGTTCTAGACGACAGCTGTTCTAGATGACAGCTGTTCTAGACGACAGCTGTTCTAGATGACAGCTGTTCTAGACGACAGCTGTTCTAGACGACAGCTGTTCTAGACGACAGCTGTTCTAGACGACAGCTGTTCTAGATGACAGCTGTTCTAGATGACAGCTGTTCTAGACGACAGCTGTTCTAGATGACAGCTGTTCTAGACGACAGCTGTTCTAGACGACAGCTGTTCTAGATGACAGCTGTTCTAGACGACAGCTGTTCTAGATGACAGCTGTTCTAGACGACAGCTGTTCTAGACGACAGCTGTTCTAGATGACAGCTGTTCTAGACGACAGCTGTTCTAGATGACAGCTGTTCTAGACGACAGCTGTTCTAGACGACAGCTGTTCTAGACGACAGCTGTTCTAGACGACAGCTGTTCTAGATGACAGCTGTTCTAGACGACAGCTGTTCTAGACGACAGCTGTTCTAGACGACAGCTGTTCTAGATGACAGCTGTTCTAGATGACAGCTGTTCTAGACGACAGCTGTTCTAGACGACAGCTGTTCTAGATGACAGCTGTTCTAGACGACAGCTGTTCTATAAGTCCCAGCAGGGGGAAATTTTTATGCTCTAGAAACGCTGTGTCAATATTGATCCTTTGCGCCTCGCGACAGTCATCGATGACAGTTCCTGTTATCGTGTTATGTTATCATGTTATCGTGTTATCATATATAAATATACAAAAAGTGAGCTGCTTGTTGAAAAGTCCGCCTATTTTGCTATTGATTTTGTGGAGATCCCTTGGAAATTCTAGATCTATTTTCCAAGGCCTAACGATATCTTCCCAGATAGCTATAATACTCAATTTAGAATTGTATACTTGTATAGAAAAAGTATACGTGTGTGTGTGTGGCATACTTACACTTTATAATCGTATATGTCATTTTGAGTCATCTAACCCAACCATAAATGGTCAAAACTATTAATGACTAAACTATTTCAATTTCAAAGAGATTTTCTAAGAAAAATATCACGTGAGTTGAAAAATAAACAAAACATAACTACCCAACTATCATTTATTGTCTTAATTGGCGTTTAACACCAAATAAACAAATAAAAGGGGGGTGACTTCTGACCCGGAAATTGAGAATGTGAGAACATGTCTGATAATGTTGAAAATGTGAATAAAATGTCTGAAAATGTGAAACATGTCTGAAAATGTGAAAAACGGTCTGAAATGTGAGAACATGTCTGAAATGTGAAGAACATGTCTGAAAATGTGAATAAATGTTCTGAAAATGTGAAGAACATGTCTGAAAATGTGAAAAACATGTCTGAAATGTGAAGAACATGTCTGAAAATGTGAAGACATGTCTGAAAATGTGAGAATATGTCTGAAAATGTTTAGAAAATGTCTGAAAATGTGAATAACTTGTCTAAAAATCTGAACAACATGTCTGAAAAATCTGAACAGCATGTCTGAAATGTGAACATGTCTGAAAATCTGAACAGCATGTCTGAAAATGTGAACATGTCTGAAAATCTGAACAGCATGTCTGAAAATGTGAACATGTCTGAAAATCTGAACAGCATGTCTGAAAATGTGAACATGTTCTGAAAATCTGAACAGTATGTCTGAAAATGTGAACATGTCTGAAAATCTGAACAGCATGTCTGAAAATGTGATCTTTCTCCAGAGAATCAGTGAAAAAATACAATTCACAGCGTTGTCCCTTATGGCTGGGTTAACAGCCTTGTTGAGGGGGGGGGGAGGAGGCTATTATACCCCCCTTTACCAACCATAGGTTTGACCTGCCTGACAGCTGTTAACCTAACCTACCTACCCTAACCTAACCTAACCTAACCTGACCTTCTTGATGTTTGCCAGTCTTTAACTGACTCAATACACTCAGATATACTTACAAATATACGTATACTCACAAATACAGTTGCCCTATCCCTGGAGAGTCTCCCACTAATATCCTATAATCCCTACCTAATGAAATGTCAGTCTGGCCACGGCGCCAGATCTATCCATGGATAAAGGTATTTGCTTGTTCTGGGATTACTTCCCCCCCCCCCCGATCATTATATCTCGGTAATCCTAGCTGCAATGAAACGGATAAGGATACGACTTTTGTAGTCCTCGGTTGAGTTATCCAACACTACAGTTAAGTAACATGCCATTTATCCAACACTACAGTTATCCAACACTACAGTTATCCAACACTACAGTTATCCAACACTGCACTTATCCACACTACACTTATCCATCACTACACTTATCCAACACTACAGTTATCTATCACTGCAGTTATCCAACACTACAGTTATCCATCACTGCACTTATCCAACACTACACTTATCCATCACTACAGTTATCCATCACTACAGTTATCCATCACTGCACTTATCCAACACTACACTTATCCATCACTACAGTTATCCATCACTACAGTTATCCATCACTGCACTTATCCAACACTACACTTATCCATCACTACAGTTATCCATCACTACAGTTATCCATCACTGCACTTATCCAACACTACACTTATCCATCACTACAGTTATCCATCACTACAGTTATCCATCACTGCACTTATCCAACACTACAGTTATCCAACACTACACTTATCCATCACTACAGTTATCCATCACTACAGTATCCATCACTGCACTTATCCAACAGGACTGAAGTGGCAAGAAAACACTTTAGAGTTAACGATAATGTAAATTCCATGATAACGGAGAACACGATAACATGATAAACACGATAACATGATAACACGATAACATGATAACACGATAACATGATAAAACATTAACATGAGAACACGATAATATGATAACACGATAACATGATAACACAAGAACATGATAACACGATAACACGAGAACAAGATAACACGAGAACATGATAACACGAGAACATGATAACACGAGAAAATGAGAACATGAAAACACGAGAAAATGAGAACAGTGCTAACACGATAACACCCAGAACATGGATAATGTCACACGAGAACAAGATAAACACGAGAACAAGATTAACACGAGAACATGATAACACGAGAACATGATAACGAGAACATGATAACACGAGAAAATGAGAACATGATAACACGAGAAAATGAGAACACGAGACAATGAGAACGTGATAATAGGATAACATGATAACACGAGAACATGATAACACGCGAACAAGATAACACGAGAACATGATAACACGAGAAAATGAGAACACGAGAACATGATAGCACGAGAAAATGAGAACATGGTAATAGGATAACATGATAACACGGAGAACATGATAACGAGAACATGATAACACGAGAACAAGATAACACGAGAACAGTGATAACACGAGAAAATGAGAACACGAGAACATAATAGCACGAGAAAATGAGAACATGGTAATAGGATAACATGATAACACGGAGAACATGATAACGAGAACATGATAACGAGAACATGATAACACGAGAAACAAGATAACACGAGAACATGATAACACGAGAAAATGAGAACACGAGAACATGATAGCACGAGAAATGAGAACATGGTAATAGGATAACATAACACGAGAACATGATAACGAGAACATGATAACACGAGAACAAGATAACACAGCGCCCTCTCTCCTCATAACCATATTGCAACTGCGACGATCACTAAACATTTAAAGGATTACTACCAATTACCTCATGATATTAATTCCCTCCAACTATTTATCCCGTTACCATTAGCCTGGATAATTGCTCATTGGCAACACTGGGCTGGATAATGACCCATTGTGTGAGTGTTGTCGCCACAATTATGGGATGACTCGTTTGAAATTGGATAATTATCCTTTTAACAGTTAATGATTCAGTTGCTGGATAATTGAAGTTAAGGATAATTAAGTGGTTGGATAATCATCGGTTCTGGATCGGTGTTCGATAATTCAGATTGAATACAGAAGGTTTTGTAGAATTGTAGTGTTACTTAAGGTGATGGATAAGTGTAGTGATGGATAACTTAGTGGATAAGTGATTGGATACTGAGTTGATAGTGCAGTGATGGATAACTGTAGT
>WNGS01159151.1:0-21151 GCA_020271785.1 Procambarus virginalis
TCAGTAGATTCTTCACCACGGTAGCAGCCGTAATATTTTTCACTGGAACTGCTATCGGAAATCTGGTGGTAGGACACAGGATGGTTAAGATTGCCTGCACTGGTCCGAGGCAAAGGACCAACACAGTCAATGATAAGTTTGTGGAACGGTTCCTCAGGCACCTGGATGGGTATCAGTGGTGCTCTGGGAATGGAAACGTTCGGTTTCCCGGCTAACTGACACACGTGGCATAATTTGACATGATTCTTGACGTCGTTAACCATACCTGGCCAGTAGTAGTCTTGTCGAATTCCATGGTAAGTCTTGTTGAACCCGTAGTGTGACAAAGCGCCGTGGGCCAGGTGTAGAATCGTGGGCCGCAGGCTGGTAGGAATCACTAGTTGTTCAACGTCTGCCCAATCGTCCTCGTCCTTCAGTTTACTGGGTCTATACCTGCGATAGAGTATTTCGTTCTCCATAAAGAACCCAGGAACACTGTCGGATTGGGTTTCAGCCTGAAAGAATAATGGTGTCAAGGTAAGATCATCTCTCTGTAACTTACGGAACTCCACAGCGGTCAGGTTAGGGGGTAGTTTCGAAGGGTCCTGAGGGACAGCGGTAGCAGTAGAGTCAGCTGGCTGTGGTCGTGCAGCTTGAGCACGGGTGGTCACCATAACAGGAGGAGAACCTTCATCACTCTCTTGAACCTTTGCTGGAACATGCTCAAAAATCGGGTTATCCAACACAGAGTTGCTTACCTCGGATATGTCCTTGACGATCAGGTTGTTGGTCTTCTGCCAAGTCGTTGCCCAGGAGAAGTTGCACTCCAGGCATGGGAAAAGGCTTTTCCCTGACGGCGACTTGGACTTCACCGGTCACGAAGGGACAATCTAGGTAAACTCTGGCAAGGGGATAAGGAGTTGTAGCAGTAAGGTCAGTGATGAACACAGTCTCTCCTGTGTAGGCGACGTTGGGCACAGCTGATTTCAAGACGATCGATTGTAGAGCCGCTGTGTCCCGCAGGATCTTAAGTCCAAAACGTCCCTCTGAATCTGAACCGTGGGTAGAGATAGTTCCTGGATATAGATGCTTGCTAAAGAGAGAGAGATCATTAGCATGAACACCAACATTCATTACAGGCTTACCGGACTTAGGGTGAGTAGGTTTAGACTTAGGAGGTTCGATGTTACCTTTAGATTGGGACTTACCACATTTGTCAATGGTGTGTCCATATAGTCGACAATACCTGCAGTACAGTTGAGAGGTACCTTGATCTGGGCTCGCTTTCTCGTAACTGTACCAAGACTTCTTGCTGGTAGGTTCTGGTGTCAGCCGGTGGATGAGGCTGTAAGTGTCAGCTGACTTCGCGCACTTCACCAAATCTGTCTCTTCTTTGTCCGCTAAGTATAGGCGGACAGGAGGAGGTACACGTCTCAAAAATTCTTCAACCAGTATGAGGTTGACAAGCTCTGAAAAAGTAGAGACATGTGCTGCCTCCAGCCATTTCATGAAATATCTTCGTTTGGTGTTAGCAAATTCTAAGAAGGTGGTGGTACTTGCCTTGACGTAGTCACGAAACTTTCGTCGATAGCTTTCGGTGGAGAGAAGGTAGGCGTCCAACACAGCTTGCTTCAAGGTGGTGTAGTCGTTTTCTGATGCCAAAGTGCTGAGTGTGACTGCTGCTCTACCTGTTAAATGTACTCTGAGAAGGGTAGCCCATTGGTCGTCAGGCCAATTAAGTTGATCAGCAAGGGTCTCAAAAGTGGTAAAAAACACATCAACCTCCGTTTCGATGAACGGGGGCATTAACTTACTTGCATGGGAGACATTGAAACTGGGAGGAAGACTAGCTGCCGCTTGCTGGAGTTGAGCTTGGTGTGCAGCGTCCCTCGTGAGTTCTCGGTCACGACAGTTTAGAGCTGCTTCTGCCTGTCGTTTGTCGTGGTCACGTTGCATCTCGAGTCGCTGTTTGTATAAGGCCAACTCACGTTCACTTTCTTCTTTCTTCAGTGCGGCCTCTCTTTCACGTTCTCCTTTTGAGGGCAGCTTCACGTTCTTGTTCTTCCTTTCTGAGGGCAGCTTCACGCTCTCTGATTGCAGCTGCTTCTTGGCCAGGCTGCCTCACGCTCTTGAGGCGATTCTCTTTCTTGGTTCCCTTCTGAGGCAGCTTCACGTTCTTGTTCTTCCTTTCTGAGGGCAGCTTCACGCTCTCTGAATGCAGCTTCACGCTCTCTGATTGTAGCTGCTTCCTTTTGTTGCTCCGCTCGATCTTAGCGGATTCAACTTAAGTTTTATGCGGTCAAGTCATGTTTATCTGAAATAGTGTATGTTCATGGAGTATCAGAATCTATCTTCCCCTTCCCAAAGATGATCTACAATAGATTATTTACGGTATATTTGTTGGCGCCAGAGGGAACTTCCAATTGAGCTAGTGTGCAAGAGTTATCAATTCGACCCTTCTTGCATGACGTAAGTTCCCTATTTCACCTTCTGGAGTTGCTTTGAAAGCTTGTAAGCGGAACATTGTGAAAATATAGCAGAATAANTCAGCTAATAACTGTGGGAGTCAAGGTAGGCAAGTATATAGTATGCCTCAAGCCAAAATACACACAACGTTTCGGGCATGTCAATAGCACCACTGTTGCTCTTGTCACAAGTAATAAATTATCTAATAAGAACTGGTGGGATGTCATATATTAATGGTGATATATTCTTATCAACTTTAACACGGCTTTCCTCTCTTAAATTTATGGTGGCAAATAGTTTTACATAATATTTAGTGTCGGTACACGTCACTAATATATAAAAAAAATTAAATTATAGCAGCTTGTTTCAATACTTTATAGGAAGTACTGGAATTATGATGGATTATGCATAATAACAATTGTGATATCTGTTGAAAGGCTGGACAGCCCTTCACTTGGCAGCCGTAGGTGGTCACGACAACACTGTGAAGGTCCTCCTCAACGCTGGAGCAAACATCAACGCTTCAGATAATTCAGGTAAGAGTCACACTTATGAATCCGAACATTATACAACACTCATGTCACACATCACACCACACTTGTCACGTGACAAAATGCAATATTTATATTTTATAATTATACCATAAGAGAGAATGACTCTCTCTCTTTTCAAAGTCGAAGGTCAAAACAGATGAGGCTATATTTTCCCAAATGAAGGAGGGAATGGTCTGGGGTACGGGATGAAATAGTTTGGTCGGTGTCGCCAAAATACAAAAGGAAAAAACGTGTCAGGGCCTATTCACGTTTCCATGTGATTTTTGTGCACTGGCCAGATAGTCTATACAGCTCAATATTTTCCAAACAACTTTTACATTTGTGAGGGAGATGTAGAATCTCCTCAGCTAGTTTTCCTAGTTTCTAGAATAGCTAGTCGCTCTAGGGACTCTAGAAACTGAAGCTTTCAAATTTCATATACTTGTTGGGTGTCATATGAAAGCTTATGTTAAATGCTGGCAGTTAAAACTAATGAGAGGTCTGTGATTGCTCTGTAGAGAGAATTACAGCAAAATTTGCCTGTTCTGTGAAACAGAGAGGGTAGTATAACAAAAACCGTTAGAGGTGGAGGGGGACAGTGGGGCGAACGCTGCCTCCCCCCCACCAAGGGAGACGTTGAGACGTTGTGTTAGGCCTCACCCTCCTTGTGACGTCACGCCACGCCACAGGCGAGGGGCCCGTGTGATTGGTCTAGCCCCCTGCTCTAGGCCTATGCCGAGTTTTGGCGCGAAAAGCTGTCATTGGAAGCGGCACGAGGGACAGTGCCGGCTTCTGCTGATTGGTCAAGACAAGGTAGGGGGAGAGAAATAGGGGATGTGCCTCTCTAGCCCGCCAAAGAGTTAGTTTGAATTGGGCAGCCAGGGTGTGAAGTGTCTAGGTGCGGGGTGGCGGGCCTGCCACCCCCACCACCGTTATCGCTCCTGTCGTTCTGTTTACTCATATTGCATGGCACTCCAGCCACCCTGGGTGTGTCGAAGCCCAAAATTGCGAGAAACTGGGACTTGGACTTTGAATTGCGCCCGACGTCGTCCATGGGGAGGTGACGCCGGCCAGTGTCACTCCTGTAACCCCAGTGTAAGAGCGAGTCATGCTCTGGTATGATGGGGTTGTTAGTGATTCCCCATCCAAGTGTGTATGGCACGCGGCACCAAGGCCGCCCTCTGGCCGCCGCGGCCGCCCACCGCCCGGGCACCCGCCGGCCGCCCAGTCCCACCCATGCAGCCGGCGCGGCCCGGCCCGGCCAGGCCCAGGCCACCCACCTTACACCGCGCGCGAGCTGCTCGGGTGGGGTGGGGGGGGTGCTGTGACGTCACGCGCCACCCGTGGCCACCCTCCTGAAGGCCACGCAGTGGCCACATGTTGGCCACCACCTTTGGCCACCCCCTTGGCCACATTCCCAGGACAGCCTAGGCCACATCTTGTCGACGCACGAGGAGCAAGCTAAGTGTTGACAGCCAGGTGGTAAGGACCTGGGAAATGAGGAAATGTGTGGAAGGAAACGTGAGTACTTTATCGGTGTCTCAGATTAGTGGAAATCATAGTAGAAAAGTTGTGTGAGCCCCTAGCCCGGCCAGGCTAGGGAAGTAGCTGAGACCCGTCTGTGGCATGCCCAGGTGACTGTGGGGCAGTACCTGGAGTGGGAAATTGTCACTGTAAATCACGTAGTGTTATAATTATATATCTGTAGATATATTGTTGTGTGTAGACTGACTGGAGTTTGGGACCAGTCAGTGTAGAGAAATCATCATATAAATGATCCAGTCTGGCGATTCTGTATAATCGTCCAGCCTTGGTTAGTGCCATGGTACCTCATTATGTAATTAGGCCAGGTTAGAGTTAATTAAGCAGGCCCGTGGGGCAGGGTTATTAGTGGATATCCTGAGGTCTGTATATTCACCTGGTGATTAATTACATTGTTATGGAGGCCATTTCCATATGTTTCATTTGCATGTTGCATGTATGATGTTGTGTGGTGAGTCAGTAGATGTGATCGCTGACTGATTGCCTAATGATGTCATTAGCATGGGGGGCATGCTGACGGTATCATTATGTGCAGGTTTGTGCAGTGTTATCAGGTATACGATATTACTGTCCTAGGAACTGTGTTGAGGATTTAAAGGGACCCTTTGAGTATTCAGGGAAATTCTCAGTCACTTAATGGGAGCGAGCAATTTGTTAATTTGCCTAATTATGGGAGAATTAGTGCCAGCTGTCCGCGTAGAGCGACGGTGTCTTATATTAACGTATATTGTCTTGCTGAAGCCACCGGGATCGGGCGATCTTTTGCAACGTTTGCAAGATTAGAGGGACAGTAAGATTGGTATACCTTGAGTGTTGCAAAACCGTGTGTTATTACTGTGTGGGCATAGTAATTAACGAGTTGCAGTAGCAACCGTATGTGGGCAGTGCTATTTTTATGTTTTGCATGCCATTATATGTGTGACCTATGTAACCTTAGGGTTACTTTGTTTCTTTAAGTTGTGTTGAGTACTTAAGGATTCAGTGAGTTAATTAGGGGTAATTAACTGGATAAGGGGGTGCACACTTGAAGTTGTTGAATGAGTGAGTGCTGTTATGGGAGAACAGTGTTGAACTTGAGCTTGTGGGAATACGTGTCCGGTGCAATTAATTGTCCGTGTGACAATTAATTGACCACTCTAGCTAATTATGTAATTAGCATTCTCATCATGAATTCACGTAGTGGGAGAGGATCTGTCAGAGTCTGTCAGTGATAGTGCTAACGTCAGTTGCTCGAGACTAACTGCCTTTCAGGGTTGGGGCAATTAGTGGCTCATGATAATTAGTGGAGTAATTAACGTCTGGAGTCTTGAGGACTCAGATGACTCGGTAAAGCGAGGTCATGGGGTTAGCATAATACGTTATATTAATCATATTCTGTCTGGTGACAGTGGATTAAGTTGCACTCATTGTTAATTAGGGTAATTAACTCCTCTTCCGTGAATTCACAGTGTTTGATGAGACCTGCTTAGGCAGTGCGGAGTGAGACGTATTTATGTATGATTAATTATCGGTCCTGGTGACAGTTAATTAATTGCTCAAGGCTAATTAGGGTAATTAGCACTCATTAGTAAGTAAACGTAATTAGTGATACACAGACTGTTGAGAAGCCACCCACTTGGGGTAGGCTTAGTTAACGTAACTCAATTGGGATGTAATTAGTGGTCCGTTTGACCTTAATTAAGAATTACTCACTGAATACTTGCAAGGAGTCAAGTGTGATGTAATTTAAGAGTTGAGTTATTGTGACAAGAGGACTTGTGTTAACGTAGAGTACTATCATGTTGTTGTCTAGAGTGAGACACTTGTTGTTATTAAAGTAGTACTTGTTGCTGACTGCTGTGATCAGTCAATTTCCATCATTATTCACATAATCAATGTTGCAATTGATTAAGGCAATTTCTTTTGGTTATCGTCTAGTGACGAGGGTAAAGTAACTTAGGGATGAGTGGAGCTGTGTCCCAGAATCCCACCTTGCCTGACTGTGTTCACTTTAGTTGTGATAGGGGGAGTCACTGTTAGACTACCCACCTGATTACGGGGGTCGCTCCTGTTGGACTGGAGGACCTTAAGCTTGTGATTAGAGTAGCTGCCACTAGGAAGTCGTGTCACTATTGATTGCTTGCTTGTGTCATCAGTGGATGAATTGTTCAGTTAGTTCATGTTGTCAGCCCGAAGTGTCAGCAGGATGGAGCCTGCTGTCATTTCTCGAGGGGCTGTTGAATAGCTGTGTTGCAAATGCCACTGGTTGGACTTTAACGTAATTAAATCACACGCTGTGGTGTAACTTAGTCTGTGATATTTTCTTTGAGTTTGCAATATTGCGTCATCAGTGGGCACACCTGTGTTCAGGTTAGTTCAGTATGCAGCCACACAGCAAGGGTTGCTATTTAGCTGTTGGTTATGGTGCCACTGGATGGACATTAACGTAAAGATTAATTTGAGGAAGGGTGCTGGAGTTGCCAGTGAACCCATTAGTTATTGATGTCATTGAAAGGCTACTGATTTGATTGCATTGCAACCGCTATTGCAGGTGTAGACTGCACTGAGGCGTAGAACAGTTAGGAGGTTACTGGAGACGTGTTTCAGAACTCACTGTGTCATTTGTTGTAATTGTGATTATAGATCTGTTAGTTCTTGCTTGCGTGTTGATTCCTCTGTGGGCACGCTTATGTTCGAGTAACGTCATTGACATTCTTTTGTTTTGATGTAGTAGTCTAGTCTCTTGTTATAATAAATTGTTATTTGTTAACAGTCTTTGATGTCAACCTTCAACTATTCTGTACCACTCCCATTGTTCTGATATATTTGATATTGTTGTTTTAAATCTTTGATATGACGGCTGCGCTCTTGGGAATTCGAATTCCAATTCATAGCGCCACACAACAAATATAAAATTTGATTGTGAGAACCCGTCGGTTACCCTTTATTGGTTTTAACGTCATGTTTAACTAGGAGGAACCAGCGGCCTATTGTGGACAGGTTTCCACCCTGCTGGTGGAAGCCTGGCGGTTTGCTCCCGCTTCTCCTTTTTCTACTGGACTCATGCTTAACTGCCAAGAGCAGCCTTTAAACTTGTAGTCCACCTCCTAAGGGAGGTAGGCGTAGAGAAAAATCTCACACCATAAATTTATTTTCATATTTCATATTTGCGTATATGTAGCATTATTCACTGAACTTGGGAAAACAAACTGAACCTTTTGCTGTCTATAATTTGCCCGTGCTGTAATAAACCGACAATCTCAACACAAAGTCAATAGTTTCTCTAACAACGGCTTTCTAACAGCCTAAAAAGTAATTATTAGTTTTTTAGTATTACACACCACTGAGCTGCTACGACTGCTTACCATCCACATATTAGACAATTGTTTTTTTCATTGGAGAGAAAGACATGTAAAAATAGAGAAAGAAAGAGACACATAGACAGACAAACAAACTCTGTCTGTTTGTCTTTAAATCTGTCTGTCTGTTTGTCTTTAAATCTGTCTGTCTGTCTGAATATATGTCTGTTTCTCTCTATCTGTTTGAGACAAGGCAGAGAGATGGATAGAAAGAAAGGTAGATGGATAGACAGATAGGAGGATGGACAAATGCATTAATTGATGGATGGGTAGACAGATGAGTAGATGGATGGAGGGATGAATGTATTGATAGGTAGATGGATGGATAGACGAAGAGATAAATGGAAAGATAAATGCAAGACAGTTGGATGGATAAAGATGATTAGAAGAATACATAGATTGATGAATAGATAGACCAATAGATAAATGGATAGATAGATGGATATGAAGACAAATGGATAGATAGATGGATATGAAGACAAATGGATAGATAGATGGATATGAAGACAAATGAATAGACAGATAGATAGATAGAAAGTTAGATGTATATATAGATTGAATAATAGATGGCTGCACAAATGGATGGATTGAAATATAGAAGATAAATATATATATATATATATATATATATATATATATATATATATATATATAATATATATATATATATATATATATATATATATATATATTTATATTATATATATATATATAATATATATATATATATATATATATATATATATATATATATATATATATATATATTTATATATATATATTGTGACGATAATCTCTTATCAGAGATTTAGCCTGCCATTTCTGCGAATCACTCCTGTCCTCATCAACGTACATGATACGTTTTGTGGTGGCTAAACGTATTATAAGCTCGCCACACGTACCAGCAACTCTCTCCTTCCCCCCCACTGCTGCACCTGGTCGACGCGCCGAACCCTGCAACGGCCTAACTAGCGACTGCGACCATCCAGCTTCCTCATTGGCCGCCAACCAACACTCCACTCCGGGTCCCCGCCAATCACAAGACCTCACCAGTTATTGTTGGAGTCCCTTACGTTTCTGCCAGCCAGAATATTGTGTGCTCGCAAGCTGTGAACTCCTAAGTGACTCACTCTGTGTGGTCAAGTAGAGGTTCATAGTTAGTGCATATATTCCAGCATTCATATTTTACTTACTTTTGTATGTCAATTCTCCTCCCCATTAACGTAATCTATTTTCATGTTTATATTGTTTATTGTTTTTGCCAGTAAGCCAAGTTTTTGCATTTATTTCAATTTGTGTTTTCTTATTGTTATTAAAATCCATATTTTTTATTATTGCTTTTCGTCTTTACAACCTTACCACAGATTACCAAATCACGCAGTCATTCTTTTTTTCTCTTTTTTTTCCTTTTCTTTTTTTTATATTATATGTGGCGCAGCAATGACAACTGCTAGTTGGAAGACTGCCGACCACCATTTCCAACTCGATTACCGTCACATATAAATGGGGGTCTGTCCACGGAGTCACTATAAATGGAGTTCTGTCCACGGAGTCACTATTAAATAGAGATCTGTCCACGGAGCTTCACTCAGGTTTGGTAATTGTGGTAAGCGCACTTGGCTCTTATTTCCCTTGCTTCCATTATTCACATTAATCATTCTTTATTTTATATGGTGCTGTGTATATTGTACATTACGGGAATAGCATATGGTGAGAGTGAGACAACTTTGGATTACGTGGTGACTGTAGGCCGCAGTCATACTCTTAATTGGTCGTCTCCCCCTTCCGTGTTATCCTCCGTGTTTAACATCTTTGTCCCCCAATATTTCTCACTTTTTGACAGATTATCACATAGGTACCCTGGTACTGTGGTCTGTCTCCGGGTCAATAGCACCCAAGTCCTGCAATCCGACTCTAGGAGGAAAAAGAGGGCTTTAGATCCTCTAGCACGAACTATTATTGGCGAATTGGGACCTCGCCGATAGTTCTCGTCACCAGTTGACACATCGCACCCCTACTCGTCGGTCAGACTGATGGTATTTACTTAAGGTAGGGAATTGGCGTTCTTTCTTTTGAGCACAAAAGTTCGCTAATTCTGTAAATACCATATTCAATTTCAGTGGGTACCATTGCTTATGTTCTACAGTGACTCGGCAAGGTATGACTACATTTTTTGGACTACCTCATTTATTTTGAAGCCATTTAGTGTTTCACTTGTATTCTAAAATTAGTTTTCACTAATTAGTAGGATTTTCTTGCCTTTATCCTCCCATAGTGAGTACCAGGTACAAGATTTCCTGCGACCTTATTCATTTACCATCTTGAATTTACTTTAATTATTAATAATTCTCCACAGGATAGGTATCAGTTGCCACGTTTCCTGTTTCTGACACTCGCCACATTCTCACGATATTCATATCCTTTGTTTTGCTATATTTTCACCATGTTCCGCTTACAAGTTTTCAAAGCAAATCCAGAAAGAGAAATAGGGACCTTACGTCACGCTAAGAGGGTCGATTTGTTAACTCTTGCACATGAGTATCACTTAGAAGTTCCTGATGGAGCCAACAAATTTACCATTAATAATATGATACTGGATCACCTTGCTGAGGAAGATATTATAGATTCTTCTACTCATGAACAGTACATTATTTCAGATAAAGGTGACTTGAGAGAGATAAAGCTCAAATTGGAACTTGCCAAGATCGAGCTACAGCAACAACAAGAAGCAGCTGCAATCAGAGAGCGTGAAGCGGCCCTGAGAAAGGAAGAACAAACGCGCGAAGCTGCCCCTCAGAAAGGAAGAAGCTGCCATCAGGAAGGAAGAACAAACGCGTGAAGCTGCAATCAGAGAGCGTGAAGCTGCCCTGAAGAAGGAAGAAAGTGAACGTGAGTTGACCTTATACAAACAGCGACTCGAGATACAACGCGACCACGACCACCGACAGGCAGAAGCAATGCTAGAATGTCGTAACCGAGAACTCACGAGGGACGCTGCACACCAAGCTCAACTCCAACAAGCGGCAGCTAGTCTTCCTCCCAGTTTCAATATCTCCCATGCAAGTAAGTTAATGCCCCCGTTCCTCGAAACGGAGGTAGATGTGTTCTTTACCACTTTTGAGACCCTTGCTGTTCAACTTAATTGGCCTGACGACCAATGGGCTACCCTTCTCAGAGTACATTTAACAGGTAGAGCGGCAGTCACACTCAGCACTTTGGCTTCGGAAAACGACTACACCACCCTGAAACAAGCTGTGCTGGACGCCTACCTTCTCTCCACCGAAAGCTATCGACGAAAGTTTCGTGACTACGTCAAGGCAAGTACCACCACCTTCTTAGAATTTGCTAACACCAAACGAAGATATTTCATGAAATGGCTGGAGGCAGCACATGTCTCTACTTTTTCAGAACTTGTCAACCTCATACTGGTTGAAGAATTTTTGAGACGTGTACCTCCTCCTGTCCGCCTATACTTAGCAGACAAGGAAGAGACTGAATTAGTGAAGTGTGCGAAGTCAGCTGACACTTACAGCCTCATCCACCGGCTGACTCCAGATCCTACCAGAAAGTCTTGGTACAGTTACGAGAAAGCGAGCCCAGATCAAGGTACCTCTCAACTGTACTGCAGGTATTGTAGATTATATGGACACTCCATTGACAAATGTAGCAAGTCCCAATCTAAAGGTAATGTCGAACCCCCTAAGTCTAAAACTACTCACCCTAAGTCCGGTAAGCCTGTAATGAATGTTGGTGTTCATGCTAATGATCTCTCTCTCTTTACCAAGCATCTCTATCCAGGAACTATCTCTACCCGTGGTTCAGATTCAGAGGGACGTTTCGGACTTAAGATCCTAAGGGACACAGCGGCTCTACAATCGATCGTTTTGAAATCGGCTGTGCCCAACGTCGCCTACACAGGAGAGACTGTGTTCATCACTGACCTTACTGCTACAACTCCTTATCCACTTGCCCGAGTTTTCCTGGATTGTCCCTTCGTGACCGGTGAAGTCCAAGTCGCCGTCAGGGAAAAGCCTTTTCCCATGCCTGGAGTGCAACTTCTCCTGGGCAACGACTTGGCAGAAGACCAACAACCAAACAACCTGATCATCAAGGACATATCCAAGGTAAGCAACTCTGTGGTGGATAACCCGATTTTTGAACATTTCCCAGTAAAGGTTCAAGAGAGTGATGAAGGTTCTCCTCCTGTTATGGTGACCACGCGTGCTCAAGCTGCACGTCCACAGCCAGCCGACTCTACTGCTACCGCTGTCCCTCAGGACCCTTCGAAACTACCCCCTAACCTGACCACGATGGAGTTCCGTAAGTTACAGAGAGATGATCTTACATTGACACCATTATTCTTTCAGGCTGAAACCCAATCCGACAGTGTTCCTGGGTTCTTTATGGAGAACGAAATACTCTATCGCAGGTATAGACCCAGTAAACTGAAGGACGAGGACGATTGGGCAAATGTTGAACAACTAGTGATTCCCACCAGCCTGCGGCCCACGATTCTACACCTGGCCCACGGCGCTTTGTCACACTATGGGTTCAACAAGACTTACCATGGAATTCGACAAGACTACTACTGGCCAGGTATGGTAAACGACGTCAAATCTCATGTCAAATTATGCCACGTGTGTCAGTTAGCCGGGAAACCGAACGTTTCCATTCCCAGAGCACCCCTGATACCCATCCAGGTGCCTGAGGAACCGTTCCACAAGCTCATTATCGACTGCGTTGGTCCTTTGCCTCGGACCAGTGCAGGCAACTCATATATCTTAACCATCCTGTGTCCTACCACCAGATTTCCGATAGCAGTTCCAGTAAAAAATATTACAGCTGCTACAGTGGTGAAGAATCTACTGAAAATCTTCACCCAGTATGGATTTCCGAGGGAGATTCAAAGCGACTGTGGTACCAACTTCACCAGTGATCTCTTCAAACGGACTCTGGAGGAGTTCAACATCAAACAGGTACTGTCCAGCCCCTATCATCCTGCTTCACAGGGTTCTCTCGAGCGTAGTCATCAAACCATCAAGGCACTCTTAAAAAAGTTCTGTAATGAGACCTCAAAGGATTGGGATAGGCAAATTGATCTAATTATGTGTATTTTCAGAAGTCTTCCCAACGAGTCACTAGGAGTATCTCCTTATGAGATGCTCTACGGACGTAAGTGCCGTACACCTCTCAAGGCTTTCAAGGATTCTCTACGTGATGACACCTTCAGTGAGCATCAGAGTGTGCCCCAGTATCTCCAAAATCTCCGACACATTCTAGAGAGGGTCCATTCCTTTGCTAGCAACAACCTACAGAAAGCCCAGGAGAGGATGAAGACTCGTTACGACCGGCACTGTAAAGTAAGGAAGTTTACACCAGGAGACTTAGTGCTTGCCTATTTCCCTATCCCAGGTTCTCCTTTACAGAACAGGTTCTCAGGACCCTACCGTGTTAAGGAGTGCCGGAACAACTTCAACTACGTTCTCGAGACACCCGATAGGCGGCGGAAGACCCAGTTGTGCCACATTAATTTACTCAAGCCCTACCATGGGGTTCCTCCCACTGTGTTAACCAATTTCACCTCATTTACAGGTCCATACAGCCACAGTGAGACCTTCCCTGCTTCTCCTTCCGAGAGCACTGACACTGAGCCAGCGCTCTCTAACTCGGAAATCCTTACTAACCTTCAACATCATTTTCAGGACGATAATAGTGCTCCACTAATCAAACTCGTCAGAGAATATCAAGAGTTGTTTCGAGATGACCCCCAAGAGTGTACTGTGACTCGGCACGACATCCAACTGCTACCTGACACCCAGCCGATTCGCCAACCATTCTACCGAATCAGCCCGAGCAAAACGGAAGTCATGCGGGCTGAGGTACAGTATCTCTTGGACCATGGACTGGCTAGCCCCTGTGAGTCCCCCTGGGCCTCACCATGCATCCTGGTACCCAAACCTCACGGCAAAATCCGTCTGTGTACGGATTATAGGAAGTTGAACCAGGTCACAGTGAAGGACGCCTACCCAATACCCAGAGTAGACGACATTTTGGATGCCATTGGTAATGCCCGCTACCTGTCTCAGGTAGACCTACTAAAGGGCTACTACCAGGTGAGTTTAACGGAGCGAGCTAAGGTACTGTCAGCCTTTATAACCCCCTTTGGTCTCTACAGGTACCATCGCCTTCCCTTTGGACTCTGCAATGCCCCAGCCACCTTTCAGAGAGCTGTCAACCGCGTCATCCAGGGCTTGGAAAACACCTATGCCTATCTGGACGACATTGTGATAGCATCCGACACCTGGAGCGAACACCTGCTCCAGCTACAACGATTGTTCTACAAGCTCCTGAAAGCCGGCCTCACCATCAATTTGGGCAAGTCCACCTTCGCGAAAGGTAAAGTGCGGTACCTGGGTCATGTTATAGGGAGTGGCAACCTGGCTCCGTTAAACATTCACATTCGAGCAATCCAACAGTATCCACAGCCTACTACCAGGAAGCAGCTCCTGCGCTTCCTTGGTCTTGCTTCCTATTACCGTAGGTTTGTGAAGAATTTTAGCACTGTTGCAACCCCATTAATCACCTTAACCAGTCCCAAGCAACGGTATAATTGGACCAGAGAGCAAACCGTTGCATTCGAACAACTCAAATTCCTCCTCTGTTCTAATCCCATTCTCGCCTCACCAGATATCAAGAAGCCTTTCATCCTCCATGTCGACGCCAGTGGTACCGGCATCGGAAGTGTCTTAATGCAGCAGCGAGGCGAGGAGGTTCTACCTGTCAGCTACTACAGTTACAAGTTGAAGCCTCATCAGAAGAACTACAGTACTATAGAGAAGGAACTCCTGTCCATCGTCCTGAGCTTACAACACTTTGCACCATATCTGCACGGTGCTAGGTCCACTACCATCTATTCGGACCACAACCCTCTGAGATTTTTACATCAAGCCCAATTTAATAACCAACGTCTGCTGCGATGGGCTTTATATCTTCAAGGCTTCAACTTAAAGATCTGCTACATCAAGGGGCCTGACAACATCATCGCTGATGCCCTCTCCAGAGTGCATGAGGTGGAGGCAGCTCCACCTCCCACTCTACCTCCAGTGGACGTGATTCACCCGAAACGGCAGGCTTCGGGGGAGAGTTGTGACGATAATCTCTTATCAGAGATTTAGCCTGCCATTTCTGCGAATCACTCCTGTCCTCATCAACGTACATGATACGTTTTGTAGTGGCTAAACGTATTATAAGCTCGCCACACGTACCAGCAACTCCCTCCTTCCCCCCCACTGCTGCACCTGGTCGACGCGCCGAACCCTGCAACGGCCTAACTAGCGACTGCGACCATCCAGCTTCCTCATTGGCCGCCAACCAACACTCCACTCCGGCTCCCCGCCAATCACAAGACCTCACCAGTTATTGTTGGAGTCCCTTACGTTTCTGCCAGCCAGAATATTGTGTGCTCGCAAGCTGTGAACTCCTAAGTGACTCACTCTGTGTGGTCAAGTAGAGGTTCATAGTTAGTGCATATATTCCAGCATTCATATTTTACTTACTTTTGTATGTCAATTCTCCTCCCCATTAACGTAATCTATTTTCATGTTTATATTGTTTATTGTTTTTGCCAGTAAGCCAAGTTTTTGCATTTATTTCAATTTGTGTTTTCTTATTGTTATTAAAATCCATATTTTTATTATTGCTTTTCGTCTTTACAACCTTACCACAGATTACCAAATCACGCAGTCATTCTTTTTTTTCTCTTTTTTTTTCCTTTTCTTTTTTTATATTATATGTGGCCCAGCAATGACAACTGCTAGTTGGAAGACTGCCGACCACCATTTCCAACTCGATTACCGTCACAACTGTGTTACATGCATCGCAAACAACGTCACTTATCCTGCACAATTTCCAATGTATCATGCCTAATATATTTATATTTACACTTTATATACACACTGTACAGTATCACACACTATATACACACATCATAAACACACTCAGTACTCCGCGAGTGTGAGATATGCTGCGAAGCAGCCAACGGGGCAGAGTGGCACCTTGCACTCCACGCACCAGGTGCTGATGCATCTTCGTTTTTGTTCTCTGCGGGTAGTGTTCCTGCATACTATACAAGCTCGTTTACCCTTTTTCCGTGATGCTGTGCCTAGCATATACTCGAGCATATGTACACTGAAGTTTTCATTACCCGTCAATCTGTCTGGAGCTGCATGTGGCATTGTTGCTTGCACTCCGCGCGGTACAACAGAACCCTCCTTGCCATACTTTACTAGCAGCTGTGACACAACACAAGCACTGAATGTACGTATAGACGGTCTCCTGCCTGATTTTACCAGGTACATATTGTAGCAGTTGAGCACTACAACATCCATGAGGTGGAAGAAGAACTTTTTCGTCCACTTCACAGACTTGCGCACACACTCCACTCCACCAAGCATCATGTCACACTTATCGACGAGGCGCATGTTCACGTTATAGTCTATGACACAGTCTGGCTTATACATGGTGTTGCGTGTCTGAAAGTGGACTTTCCCACTGTCCACCATGGCACCGGTGTGAATCGTAGTCAGCATATTCACCTCGCGTCTGTCCTTCCACCGCACTGACAGCGTTTTGTCACACTTGCGCAGCTGGCACTCACCCACGGCTATAGCTACACCGAACACTGGCATTTCCTTCCTGTGGCCCTTCACAGTGCCACATACACCGGTGTTGTGGGCAAGTAGGTATCTGGTGAGCAAGGGGCTGGTGTAATAGTTGTCGGTGAACAGTACATGCCCCTTGTTCAGCAACGGTTCCATCAGGGTTTTCACGACACTGCCTGAGAACCCGTGTACATCTTGAGCTGGTATGTCGACGTCTGTACCAGAATATAATATCATGTCCAAGACGATACCAGTCTCACAGTCGCACAGCACAAAAAACTTCAGTCCAAATCGGTGCCGCTTTGATGGGATGTACTGCTTGAATGCCAGTCGCCCCTTGAACAGTACAAGCGACTCGTCAATAACCACATTCTGTCCAGGTACAAAATAATCCCTGAACTTCCCTCTCATGTCACTGAACATCTTCCGTACTTTCCACAGTCTGTCGTGTCTGTCCTCATTTGCATTATTCTCGAAATGCAGGCACCTGAGAATCAAGAGATACCTATCACGCGACATGTACCGGTTGAACACGGGCGATGGAACAAGGCTGTCTTTGCTCCAATATTCCTGGATGACAGATTTCTCAGAGTGCTTCATCATCATAGTGAGTGCCAGAAACACGTACATTTCGTCGATTGTCGTGTCCTTCCATCGCGTGAGGCGTGAGGCAGGTAAAATGCCGTCGTCTATGAGGCTGTGAGCGAACCTGTTTGTCTCAGTCACAAGATGCGTCATGAATACATTGTCAAAATATGCCTGAAAATAATCCATGTCTGCCATATCATCACCAGTATATGGAAATAATGGTGTAACACCAAAATCGCTATCATCAAATGTTGGTATTTGAGGGACAAATGTGGTGCAATCCTCCCACACAAGTACACCAGGGGGTTTGTTGTTGGCGCCAACACCACGGCCAACACCACCACGAGCACCATAACTACGGCTACGTGGTCTGCTGCTTCTGCTGGAGCTGCGTGAGGCTATGCTAGACACTGAGGCAGATTTCCGTACTGTAGGCCTACCACGAATAAATGATGTTGAGGGGCCACTCTCATTGTTGTCCACATGCTGTGAGGCACGCCGCCGCCTGCCCCAGCGTGTTGCTGAGGCAGCAAAACCCCGCCTGGTAACACCACCGCTGCTCGTACTCGGGTCGTCTACACTACTCGTATCAGAGCCAATGTCACTGAAGCCCGAGAATGATTCGTCACACGTACTATCACTGAATAAACTACTAGCGTCTGGGGACATACATGGTGGTGGTGATGATAACGGTGTTGACCCAGGGCGGCGAGGCAGGCCGGGCGAGTCACGTGTACCATACACACTCGCCGCATCTTCAAATTCCGTCTCCTCCTCACTCGTATCAGATATCTGAGTAAGGTCTTTCTCAGGATCATAGTCTAGGTCATCATCCAGAGCACCGTCATCATACAAAATGTCGCGTATTTCCTCCTCAGAGAGTCGTTTTCCATGACCGCGGGTCACCGGGGAGCGGGAGCTCGTAGAGGATGCGTCAGACATGGTTGCTGCTGTGAAACTGAGGCTCCCCACGGCCGCAGGGCATGCTGGGATTTTTTTTGAAGATGGCGGACGATCACTGGGGCCCCCACCCACCCATACCCTACCCCATCACCGCGCGCCAGTTTTGAATGGAACGTGAAAAATAAAAATACCTGGAGGCGCGCTGCGCAAACCAGACGCGAGCCTGGAGGCGCGTTGCGCAGTTAAAGGGTTAAACGTATGGTGCATTTAGGCGACAATAAATTATTGTCCGTCAGTTCCAGACCATTCTTAAAATTACTCATCCTAATTACATTGGGTTCCATATTCTTGAGCTAGCAAAATACAGTTTGTACCATTTTTGGTACCGGTTACTTAAGAAGCACTATACAGATAGGCTACAACTGCTGTATAGTGATACAAACAGTTTTCATTTTTAGCTTACTAGCTGAAGATGACTTTAACGAGATGGGGACAGATCCCCCTTAGATCATGAATGGATACCAGTAACTTTCCTGTAACTCACCCCTTGTATGATCCTTCTAAAAGGGTGTTTTAGGACTTTTAAAGTCAGAGGTTTCAGAAAGACACATCCTTGAAGTTGTGGCACTCAAGTCCAAAATGTATAGTGTGCTTTTGCTTGACAAATCAATCACCGCTAAGGGTATTCCCGGCGCTGTGCAAAGATCTTTAACATAACCACTTTAAAGAGACCCTACACAGTAATGGTGTAGTAATACTTTCCATTATTCTCAAATTAGGAATGTGGGGGGGGGGGCAGATAGCAACCACTTTCAATACTAAGAGGGTTTAAGCGCATTTGATGATAAGCGCTTTTACCTAATAAATACACTAGCCTAGCATATGACACCCAGACATACCACCGGATTCCCACCCCAACGCCTCAGCCCAAGGAATGTTCACCGAGAGTGAAGGTGGTGACGTCATTGACCTTCAAGGTGAGGAAGGACAACACTCCACCAGTGAGAGTGAAGCCTATGACGTCAGTAGTCCAGTAGCTGAGGAAGAAGAGCCACTACACCCCATTCACTCTCTGGGTGATGATGAGTCATCATCTTCATCCCAGGGGGATGGGGGAGAGGAAGACCCACAATGGACCTGTGGGCACGTAGACAGAGCCTAGTAAGAAAGTATTATGAAGGTGTGGGTGACTTACAATAGACTATGTTTAACCCCTATATACTTTGTTAATATAATCTATAAAACATATGGGTTATTTCTTTTCTCCTTCTTTTTAAGTATATAACCTTAAATAAAACCACTTACAAACAACTAGGAGGATGGGCCCCCCCCTCTTATTGTACAGTCAAGGGGGGGGGGAAGTAGGAGGGCGTTGCCCCTCTTTCGGTTCACCCAAGGCCACCAAGTACGAGGGAGGGGTGGTGGGGGGAGGACCACCCCTACTGGGAGGAACCTGTTTTTTACACCTGTCCCATAGAGGAATGTGGGGGCGTAACTGGCACTCACCTGACTGTGTTTTTTTATACAAATAAATTCATTTTTTACTTAAATATACTGCCATACTTTACTGTATAAATGAACATGATCATAGCAGTACATAATAGATACCTATCTTCACTGTTTTTTCGACTGCTACCACTCACACCTCGGATGACCTATATGGAGTGGCTCTATGTGGCACTCCACTTCTGATTTTTTATCTGATCTCCATACATAGGTGGCATGACCTGTCACCAAAGTACCTACTCTCAGGCCTGGTTTATTCCCACGCATGTTGTGATAGATGATGGTGGTTTGGGTTCAGTAATGGCAGTAAGTACTACCTTTTCATTCTTATTAATAATATTATGCGGTGAGCGGTGACTTTCTATTAAGTGGAGGGGAAACTTTAAGTGTAAATTGTTGATCAGAATCAGGAAGTAAAAATAATAAGTGGCATGAAATTTAATTATTTAATAATTTTATAAGGTGTTTAGCTGGAGGGGCTATTTTCTGGGCATAAGAAACAATTGATTTGTATTTATATTATGATAGGTTAATATAAATGTAATTAACAAAAGAGCAATAATACAAATTAATAATGACAATAATGATTTATATATATTTGTTCCTAGTAGATAAAACGTGACTAATAAAACCATCAGAAAGAGAGATACATAATAAAATAGCCCAATTTATCATTTTCTTACCGACATTGACTTTTTCTGGGTTATTTCTGTATTCCTATTCTTATGTTGCTAATGAGTAGTGTTAATGGACCCCAGTAAGAATCTTCATGTATTCTGTTAGCTGTTCTCAACTCTGCAACATGCGGCTGGTGTAATAACTGAGGCAGTTGTTGAGGATTTACAGTATTCTTTGTTGATGCGGTTGTTATTCACGAACTTAGAGTATGAGTCGTCGTGGTAAAATTGATTTACTTTTATTTTTTTAATTTTACATTTAATTAATCTTTTACTATCAAAGGGATTAGTACTTTTAGTCGGTGGCTGTTATGTATAATAGGGCTTCCCCCAGTGGGAAAAGGCCGTTTTTTTCTGCATCCCAACGATGGCTGAAATGAAACGATGTATATACTTCTTAGTTGTTGGTCCTGTCATTCAAGTTGAAAATACTTTCTAATGTTTCTAACATCCAATTTAAACATTGAGACCGAGAGTGTCTAAATGGAACTAAATGGTTAGCAGCTTCATTTTCCTCTAAAATACAACAACACACTGATATATACACACAGAAATCACAATACCATGAACATCAAATGAACAAATCCACAAGGAAAGGTAATTTTTTAGTGTTTGGGACCTCTGAACTTGAGTAGGATCATAGTTTTAAAAGAACCCGGTTACGGAAAGGGTCGTAGCCGTATGGTTTGATATCAACTAATGTGAAGCAGGATATCATAAATTACTATATTATTAATTCGTGAAGATAACATCTAGTTGTTCATGTAAATAGCTAGCATTGTAAAATAACGAATGGTGGTGTTTAGTGCATCTACAAAGGTTATCTTTCTTAACTGATAATGGCAACAATGTTTCTCTTTTCTCCCTCAAGTATCGTTAAATCGCAACTTTAGATTCCAATAATAGTTAATTTGGTTAATGATAGCAACAATGATTTTCTTACCTCAGGCTAGTATTAC
>WNGS01159154.1:30885-42137 GCA_020271785.1 Procambarus virginalis
GTCAACGGCTCCTTTAAGGCAGATTCTTTGGCTAACTTATCAGCTCTATCTGCATTCGGAGGCCAACATGAGATGGAGACCACATGAAATGGACTTTGTTACCATCCTTAATAATTTTGTTGTATTGTGTCTAGCTTCGGACACGAGCATGTTACAGTTATGTCCTAAAGATTGAGAGCATTTAAGGATGATAAGGAGTCACTTACAATTAATGTATCAAGTTTGGAGACTTGTACACATTTCAGTGCAAGGAGCAAGGCAAATAGTTCAGTCTGAAGGGTAGAGGCCCAGTTGTTTATACGGACTCCTCACTCAAAGTATAGGCCATCGCCCATTGTCAGAACAACTGCACTTCCAGTTGCACCCGTGGTGCGGTGTAGGGAACCATCAGTGTATATGATTTGAGAGAGAGAATGTTCTGTGGACAGAGCATCAATATGGCTTAAGGCGTTGAGCTTTGCCTCAAGACGAAGCTTGGGCTGATCTCTAATTTGCTTCTTGGGAGGAAAGGGAGGGATTAAACCTGGAAAGAGTGTAACCTCCCACGGTGCAGGAAAGTGTCGTTGTTGTTTCTCTTGGTACAAATCATGAACCCCATACATTCTGAGTTGAGTTCCAGCTTTTGTTATCCATTTGGAACAATGCTGATCTTCAATAAAGAAATTCTGGAGGGCTTCTGTGCAAGGACTAGGATGAGTTAGCCTAAGCATTTTAATACTAATTTGACAGTTAATTTCAGTAACACGATCAACAACGCTCGGAATATTAAGTTCCTTTCTCATATTAAGTATCTTTTGTGGTACGAGGGCACCCAAGGATTATCCTCTCATCAAGGCTTCGTTCTGCAATTTTTCAAGCCCTCCAAGCTTTCTTTCAGGCATCAAACAAGCAGAGGTGCAGCATAATCCACTAAAGATCTGATGTATGCAAGGTACATCATTTTGACAATTCTGACATTGGCACCATAGCCTGAGTGATAACCTGCAACAGCCTTGAGAACTCGGAGCCTCTCTTTATACTGACGACAGAGTCTGAATACAACAGGACCATACAGTGGCACCTCAAGGCCAAGTATTTGAATCTGTTTACATAGTCAAGCTGGGAGCCATCAGACAGTTGCATCTTGCGAACAGCTCCTCCCTGCCTGGGTGGGCGCCGATTTAGTATCTTTGTTTTCTCTGCTGAGATAATTAAACCTAGGTTCTGACATGAGTCTAATACAGAGTTAAGAGTGTTCTGCATGATAGCATACCCAGTGGTGTGTAACATTATATCATCAGCATACCCAGTGGTGTGTATCTATATCATCATCATACCCAGTTGTTGTTCATATATCATCACATACCCAGTTGTGTGTATCATTATATCTTGACATACCCAGTTGTGTGTATCAATATATCATCGCATACCCAGTGGTGTGTATCATTATATCATCGGCATACCCAGTGTGTGTATAACTATATCAGCACATACCCAGGGTGTGTATCATTATATCATCAGCATACCCAGTGGTGTGTATCTTATATCATCAGCATCCCAGTGGTGTGTATCATTATAATCAGCATACCCGTGGTGTGTATAATATCATCAGCATACCCAGTGGTGTGTATCATTATATCATCAGCATACCCAGTTGTGTGTATCATTATATCATCAGCATACCCAGTGGTGTGTATCATTATATCATCAGCATACCCAGTGGTGTGTATCATTATATCATCAGCATACCCAGTGGTGTGTATCATTATATCATCAGCATACCCAGTGGTGTGTATCATATATCATCAGCATACCCAGTGGTGTGTATCATTATATCATCAGCATACCCAGTGGTGTGTATCATTATATCATCAGCATACCCAGTGGTGTGTATCATTATATCATCAGCATACCCAGTGGTGTGTATCATTATCATCAGCATACCCAGTGGTGTGTATCATTATATCATCAGCATACCCAGTGGTGTGTATCATTATATCATCAGCATACCCAGTGGTGTGTATCATTATATCATCAGCATACCCAGTGGTGTGTATCATTATATCATTAGCATAGCTATAATGATGTGGACGTTGGGTTTGCTCGGTACAGAGTTTAACAGCGTGTTTATTAAGATATTAAATAAGGTAGGACTGAGGACACCTTCCTGTGAGGTACCTAGTTCGAAGTCTCTTGTTATCATTAATAACTTTGTTGTATTTGTGCCTAGCTTCAGACACGTGCATGTTACAGTATGTCTTAAAGACTTGAGAGCAATTAAGGATGATAAAGAGTCACAATTAATGTATAAGTTTAGAGACTTGTACACATTTCAGTGCAAGAAGCAAGGAAAATAGTTCGGATTGAAGGGGGTAGAGGCCCAGTTGTTTATACGGACTTCCCACTCATAATATAAGCTTTTGATACAGTGCCACATAAAAGACTGATTAAAAAGATAGAGGTTCACTATATTGTGGATTCTATATTAAGCTGAATTAGGGCATGGCTATACCAAAGGAAACAAAGATTTAGAATCAATGGAGTTAAGTCGCAACACATGGTTTTACACATGGCCGTTCATGTTTAACAAATTTACTCTCTTTTTATTCCAGCATAGTTGAGGCAGTTGATAGTGGTAAGGATTGTGATGTTGTGTTCTTGACTTTAGCAAAGCTTTTGATACAGTGCCACATGAAACAATGTTGACCTTCAATAAAGACATTCTGGAGGGCTTCTGTGCAAGAGTTAGGATGAGCTAGCCTTAGCATTTTTATACCAATTTGACAGTTAATTTCAGTAACACGATAAACAACGCTCGGAATATTAAGTTCCTTCCTCATGTTAAGTATCTTTGTGGTACGAGGGGCATCCAAAGATTATCTTCAAGGCTTCGTTCTGCAAGTTTTCAAGCCCTTTAAGCTTTCTTTCAGTCATCAAGGCAAGCAGAGGTGCAGCATAATCCACTAAAGATCTGATGTATGCAAGGTACATCATTTTGACAATTGTGACATTGGCACGATAGCCTGAGTGATAACCTGCAACATCTCCAAGAGGGCTTATGGAGCCTCTCATTATACTGACGACAGAGTTTGAATATAAAAGGACAATACAAGGCAAATTTTAAGGTATTTGAATCTGTTAACATAGTCAAGCTGGGAGCCATCAGACAGTTGCATCTTGTGAACAGCTCCTCCTTGCCTGGGTGGACACCCGTTTAGTATCTTTGTTTCCTCTGCTGAGATATGACTAAACCGAAGCCCTGACATGAGACTAATACAGAGTTAAGAGTGTTCTGCATGTTAGCATAACAAGTAGTGTGTATCATTATATCATCAGCATACCCAGTAGTGTGTATCATTATATCATCATGTATGATGATACATGATACAAGGAGGTTTAAATTGATCGATCGAACGATCTAAATTGGGTACTGAAATATGGTCAAAAGATTGGCAGATGCCGTTTAATACTGACAAATGTAAGGTTTAAAGGATAGGTAATGACGATAGATCGAGTTACAAGATATAAGTGAGATGCATGCATGGTGCTGAGATTGTGAAGTCGAATTATAAAAGGGATCTGGGAGTTATGATTAGTAAGAATTTAAAAAAAATCAATGAATAAATGTTCGTAATAAGGCAAAGAGAACACTGGGATTTATGTATTGAAACATTAGTAATAATTAAGATATCGGTTCATTGTTCTTCAGACATATCTTGCTCTGGGTAGGCTCCATTTAGATATATATATGCACTTCACTTTTGGTCACAGTATATCCACAGCATGGATATAAATATACTAGAATGCGTCCAGCGGAGGATAACAAAGTTAATACCCCAAAATAGAAACCTGTCACATGAAGAAAGATTGTCAAAGCTTAAATTACATTCTCAAGAAAGACAAAGAATTATAGCTAGGTGACATGTGGTTTATGTTTTTGTTGATTTGTTTCTATATTTTCATAAATAAAGCATGCTTACTGTCTTATTCCAAGTTTTACGACAATTTTACAAGGTTTAAAATATAAAGCTCAATATTTTTCAGCTTTTTTATACAGGAATTATACGTTAATATAACATTATAATAACGTAACGATGTCGTGTAAATAACGTTATATTGACGACATATAAATGTTATATTTATGTTATAAGAACGTAAATTGGATAGGTTTAGATAGAGTAAACAAAAAAACGAAATGTTGATTGAAAATTGTTTATTTTTATATATAAAGCATGAAAACATTATAATTCCATAGCATTTACTATTATTTTTAAATTTTTACATAAATCTTAAAAAACTGTGTCTCAAGAATACATGTTTTTAGTTATATCTAGTGGTTTTAAGAACGTCAGAAATACGTATTTATGTCAAATGTTAGAGTATTACCTTTGTGGCACCATTTAAAAACGTTCACAAACGTTCTGTGTTTGCTGGGTTAAGTTTCCAATGCTATAAAATCCAATATAGTAATAACCCTTGTACAATTATTATAAGGGGAGTACTTGTATTTAAGCAAAACTAAACAATTTTAAATTTATATAACAGCCAAAATTTCAGTATTCAAATATCCCTTTACACAAAGTGACAATGAACATTTTGTGGAGCAAATTAGTAGTTAAAAGCTTCATGTTGTACGAGGCCTGGGAATGTTGTTGAGAAGTGTGCATGTTATAACCCAGCATTAACATTCCTTACACCTACAGTCTTCAGGTGGCATGTGTGTTACGATTACCAACCTGCTCTTGGCAGGTGTCCATTAACAGTAGTCCATTCACCCATAATCAAATAAATCAGTGTTGCCTATCAAATAAATCTTTATCTGCTCCATAACTAAAGAATTGTTACCAATCATGTATGTCTTGCAAAATATTTGTCTTAAAAGAAATTGGATTTGTTATTAGTCATTGCATAAAAAAATTGCTTTCTCCTTAATAACTTTCGGAAGACTGCCCATGATGCCTGGATATAATTATTTAAAATAATAAAGAATAAGAGAGCCAATACAAAAAAATATGATCTGTCATGCCTAAAACTTCAATTATATAAATTATCCACCAATTAATAGTTTCAATCTGCAGCAAGATGACTTGTTCACTTTAACCAAATAAACAATTAAATAATTAGCAACAAATGAGCCAAATGATATACAGAGAAAAAAATTTGGGGTGTGGTTGTTCAGATGCGGCTTTCTCAGAGTTGAGCCCCTGATCCCCCCCCCCCACCCCCGGTGGTGAGCCAGAGCCCACGAGCACAACTCTTCCACCAAGATATCCCCAACACAAGCACGTTCACATTATAATGAATTTAAAGACAAGTGTTCCTAACTGGTTAAAGTAAGTACTACTCAATGTATCATTGTCACTTTCATAATGCTGAACATCAAGGTGGAATGCAAAACAAGCCACTGGTAAACTCTTACTTCATTTGACTTTGCATCTGCGTTGAATAAGTGCAATAGTTTGGAAAGTTTTAAACTGTATTGGTCCTGCATTGTAAGTTCATTGTGTTCCATGCAAACGTAAGAAAATAATTTTAAACGAGCATTGCAAAACTAAAAATTATAAGGGAGAAAATCATGCCTTCTGAACCCCTTTACTGTAACAGTATATATTATTTGAACACTAAAAATAATTGTCACATTATGTGCTATAGCATCTGAACAATGCCCCCGCTTGTACAGTATTCACACTATGCTGTGTTATGGAAGTTATCAAAATGATACAAATCTGAAAAGAAAAGTTATCAATATTGATTAAATACATTCCAAGTCATTCCACAACCAGTGCTGGAGATATTGAAATATATATTTATACTGTACATACTTGATTTAACTTTGACATTTTTTTTTAATGTTTCATCATTTATGCTGGTTCATTCTGATCATTTGTTTCAAATGGCAACAAGCAAAGCTTTCCTGAATTGTCAAATTGGGCAATGCATAACTTTGTACTCTGCAATATTTGCAGTCATTAATGAATTTGTAACAAACAAATCTTTCAATGCTGATGCGTGATAAACATTGTAATGATTATGGCAACGTACCTTAATAAAAAATTACTGTGTTCACAAACAGTGAATTATGTTCCTTCAAAACACTCTTATTATCCAAGTAACATTTACAACTACCTGTACTAAAAAAGTAACAAGGAAGAATTAGAAATTGGTAATACTAATTTGAACTTTGACTTGTGTTGCTGTGATTCACTTAATTCTCTTATTATACAAGACTCTTATTATACAAGTAACTATAACTTATTGCCTGAAACAAAATGCTTACACCCACATTGATAACTTCCATTATCTGGTTAACTGTTCATTACACACTTGCTGGTAAGGGACAACTTGGTGTCTACGAAAATATTTGTGCTACAATAAAACCCTGTGAACCAATTTACAAACTGTAAAAATAATTCATATATTATGCATGTAATATATGTATACCAAATGCATAGAATAATAGTTAGGAAGAAGAGTTTTTAACAATAGCTTATACACTCAAGGAACGTACTTTCACAACACAAGTCATCCAAAAACATGAGAGGTTTAAAAAGAATTTCTACTGCATTACAACTATTTCTGCACTCCTCTAAGAGTGGTTCATCATTATGTAAATGAAGGTAGAAGTGTTAAAGTTACAAGCAATATTGGTGCTATGTTATGTATAGACACCTCCCTGTACCCTGCTTCCAAGAAATTTATACAAGACTTTAGTTAATGTTGACATTTAACATCAAATGATATCCATATGAGTGAAGATCTAATAGGAAATATATAACTGATTAACTTACTTTTTAAATTGCCTTTAATTGTAATCCCTAGACCTTGGATTTTCTATGATATATTAAAAGCTAGAGAAGAGAGCACTCTGAAGTTTGCTGCCTTTAGATTATGACAAAGATTATTGGATAAACGTGTACATGCTTACAGTAGATACATGATAACATCAGATAATATTGTTGTGCAGACAAGTTCCATTCCTTGTCTTATAGTAAATTAACTTGAATGGGAGTGGCAACTGTTACGTACTTCTAGCTGGATACGTATATAAATTTAAATAAACTTTTTGTTTAACTGTATATGTATATATATATTATATATTTGTTAAATTATCGTGTGGTGTGGCAATATCAGTGAGACAGGAGCGGGTTGCATCTTCACACGTCTAATACCTGTTAGATTCGGGAAAGAGAATTGTTGTACCTGTTCAGTATGGGAGTTCCAGATGTCACCTTTTACTATTCATTGATTTTTTAATTTACTGTATTTAAGCAGGTGGCATTGTAACTTATAATTTTTGAAAGTAACTATTATATTTTATTTGCATTCTTATGTACTTTGAGAACCAGTGGTGGTTCAATTAGTTTTAAATATTAAAAAGTCTTTATTTTCCATCCCTCATCCTGGATGAGGCAGAGGAGGGAGAGAATTATGGGTAGAGAGGGAGAGAGCATTAGTAGCTCGTCAAGACTAGGAGGAGTAACATGTGGGAGTTAAGTCTGGGCTTTTGTTTCTTGTCATTAGTAGTTATTTGTTCTGGGAGAGACAGTATATTTTGTTTGTTGTAATAAGTGAAATATAGTAATCATCTGTAAGTAGATATTATTGAAAATATATATATATAATTTTTATATGTATATTTCTTCAATCCTAAAGGAAACTTATTTAGTTGCTCAGTACCTATTATGGGGTTACACTGGTGACCCGCTTGAGACAACAACAGTTGTAGTATCCCTAGACAATTAAGGTCATGTTGTTGTAGGGTCACGAGCCGTGACGAACGATTGGTAACAGCAACAACCGTCTACTTTCTACTCTTAACCTTTTCTATATCTCTACTATACTTCTACTCCTACTTTCTACTCTTCTACTTTCCTCTTTCATCTCATTCTCGCCCTCTCATTTTAAACCTTCCTTCTCCCTTAACTACACTCCTCACGCCTCCCTTCCACCTCTCTCACTCGTTCTTCTTTTCTTCCTCCGTTTTCTGATATGTTACAGTGTGGGAGCATGAGCAGGTTGGTGTGGGTCCATGGGCGGGTTGGGGGAGGCTGGTGTGGGCGGGTTGGGGGAGGCTGGTGTGGGCGGGTTGGGGGAGGCTGGTGTGGGTCCATGGGCGGGTTGGGGGAGGCTGGTGTGGGTCCATGGGCGGGTTGGGGGAGGCTGGTGTGGGCGGGTTGGGGGAGGCTGGTGTGAGTGCATGGGCGGGTTGGGGGAGGCTGGTGTGGGCATATGGGTGGGTTGGGGGAGGCTGGTGTAGACGAGTTGGGGGAGGCTGGTGTGGGCGGGTTGGGGGAGGCTGGTGTGAGTGTATGAGCGGGTTGGGGGAGGCTGGTGTGGGCATATGGGCGGGCTGGTGTGGGTACGTAGGCTTGTTGGAAAGGTGGTGGGTGGTTGCATTAACGTTTAAGATAACCATTCCAAATGTTGTATTAACGTTTAAGATAACCATTCCAAAGGTTGTATTAACGTTTAAGATAATCATATCTAAACTTAAAAACAACGAAATCTCAACGATAATTCAACAGAATCTCAACCTTGACGATTAACATTCTTCTCATTCTGAACCATAAGTGTCGGGAAACCGACACACAAATAGTATAGTCTTCCCTTAACAGTATCCTCTTAAATTAGAGAATGGGAGACTCCGTGACGTCATCGACGTCGACGTATATTTACATTATTAAACCACTGTTCATACAACAGTTTAATGTCTAAATTGAATAAAAAAGTGTTCAATAAGACTGAATATAATTATTAACACCAAAATATAGCTTGATTCCCTTGTTAACGTAAATTTAACTTAGAAGTAGAACACAATATTGGAACAAGGGAGGCTGAGCGTCTCTTACAGACGCCACGCTCACACGAAAACAATAACAATGGAGCTCGCGTGTGTGTTGTGATAATGGCCACAGGATAGACCTACTCTGCCTTAAGAAACTGCCACAGCAACATCACTACTACAAATGAGAGCACTCCAGTATCCGTCTTACCAAGTATTTGTTTATTATTCTAGTGCACTTTTTAATATCAAATTTAAGACGGTTACAAAATATGAACAACACCAACACCATGTACGTGTACCCCATTTTTACAGCCCTCACATACCATGTTATACCTGTATTGATATGTTTAGGGAAATGTACTAACTCCTTGCATCCCAAACAGGTAAATTGTGACTTGGAACAGCAAGTAGCTGAGCAGTAGAACTACACATGTACCTAGCTGTTGCCAGCCTTGAAGGCCTCCACAGCCGCCATTGGCACCATGAGGCACAGGGCCACACCCACATAGATGCTACCATGACACAGCCTTAGTGGGCCCTTACTACAGGCTCAGATAAGGCCATTCTAGTTATTGTAGTAGTAGTATTCATAACTAGTAATAATTGTTGAAATAATAGTAGATTAGACCACCATATGTGGTATGATAAAATAATATAATTAAACTTAGGTAAACAATTTGTAGTTTAAGAAGGAGCCATTACAAAGTGGTTTAAGCTACAAATTGTCCCCCCAATTTGTGTGAGATTAATTTCAGGCAGTTTTAACAAGTACATACAGTCCACTCAATTTCTTACCTACTAAGAAAAAATAAGATAAACTTTAATTTATTGAAGTCAATTAAAAGGAGATATACTGCCTGGAGTTTTTACCACATAAATTATGGTCCTTTGAACCGGATGATTATTACAGTTAACCAGTAGGTACATTGCATCTAGATATAAAATCCTGATATACATTAGTAGTGCAATATTATAGCAGAAAGACATTGCTATATTTACATTTTCTAGCCTAACTTTTCAATCTCATAGCAAGCAAAACTACAACAAAGCACAATTATTGTTCTGAGGCCTATGCCAAAGAACTATTGTGCCTTTTTCATTACAAGAGGTTGATAAGAGGCTACTTTACTTATAAGTTACTTATAAATGTTTTTGTAATTTAAGTATAAACATTACTTTAATATTGCACCATTACATACTGCATACCACATTGTTTACAGCAAATTCTTGCACAAGGGTAGGACATTTTAGGCTGGTGTTGTACAGCAACCTAGTTTAATTTATTGTGCTAACCTGGTGTAAGGGTAAGAATTTTTTACACTTGTCTAGAGTTGAACATATATTACAACCTAGCAAGTACATATTTTTATGCAGTATTCATGACAACCCGAGTTGTGTTGTCAACCTGATATTCATACATATAATTATAGGTATAATTTAACTATAATCATTTCACCTTTGAGTGTTAACCTGTGTCTCTGTACCAACCAAGAGTGATAATGACGGGCTAACTTGCGGAATACCAGCATTGATACAGGCTTACCACTCAAATTATAGCGTGTATGATTATACAGTAGTATATTTTAAATGATAAACAGCTCTAGTTCGGAAACTAGTTGCTTTATTAATTCAAGTGCCAAATAGTTAAAAGTCCATACGACTAGCGAGTACTTTCAAGATGTCTACACTCCAAAATGTAAAATTAACCCTTAGGGCCTTAAAGGGGCATCTCACAAGGCAGATTAACAAATGTGAAGACATGAGTAATCAAACTCCAGTTAATTATGCAGCACTGGAAAACTATCTTAAGCTCACACGGAACAAATATGACCGTGTGTTGCAACAAATGAAAGAGTATCAAGATATACTGAACAATTCTAGTATTGATGAAGATACGATGAACAACATTCTCCAAGAACACTCTGATTATGAAGATGCAACGTTTGAACTAATTCAACGTTATGAAGATTTGATAGACGCCCATAAGGCCAATATAAATATGCAGCAGCTACAACTACCCAGAATCAGACAGCACCAGAAGTCAAATTACCATCACTCAGTCTTCCAACTTTTTCTGGAACAGAGGACGAGAATTGGGACAATTTCTGGAGCAAATTTGTCGATTCTGTGGATTCTAATGTCAATGTACCAAAGACGACAAAGTTTACGTATTTACAGAGTGTCTTGAAGGATGAAGCCTTTCAGGTAGTCTGTAATCTGAATCACACAGATGACGATTATGACAATGCTGTACAACTACTCAAGGACAACTATGCGAAGCCTGAAAGGACTATCAGAATTTTAACCCAGAAGCTGTTAGATATTAAACATCCAAATAATACAGCAGTCTCACTCCAAGCCTTTAGATTGGAGCTTGAGTCTTTGCTTAAGGCACTTAAAATAAAGTAAACTTGGATGAATCAACTGGATAATCCAAGTCCATATGACTCGCAAATTACCCAGGGACATCCTGGATAAGTTGTTTGTG
>WNGS01159155.1:0-32739 GCA_020271785.1 Procambarus virginalis
GGGATTCAAACCCCAGGCATAATGAGAAAAACCATAACTTGCCTGAATTTTCAGAGTCGGATCCTGAAAGATTTTCAACCATTTCCAGAGATTGGCCCTGTCCATGACCTGGCCAAAGGAAGAGTGGGTGAAAATCCTACAGGGAAGACTTAAGGGTAAAGCCCAAGATATTTTTATTAATATGCCTGACGACGAGTGTTTTGAATATGATAAAGTCAGGGAACGAATTTTGAGGGCGTATGAAATTACTCCTGAAGCTCACCGCCAAGCTTATCGCAACCTTAGCCTACTCACAACAACCGTTCACTGAATTTGCTAATGANAATAATAATTACTTTACCACACTATCTTACGTTAAAAGCCTTGGTCCACATAAGCAAGATACAAGGTTTACACTGAGAACAAGCTAGGGTAAAGTACTACTGGTTAAGAAACTGAAGCTTGATGCAGCTTAGGGTAGTGAGACCACGTGGTACCCTAACACAACACAACACAACACTACACTTAGGGGTACCCAAAACACTGGCAAATACTACCCCAGGTCTACACAAATCTTTCACTTCCAGAGTAGGCACACTTACAAACACAGTACTTAACTTAACTTAAGGTAAGGGAAATAAGTAAGAGGAAAGGTAGAGGAGTGCAGAGCAGCTCAGAAAGGTCTTGACCTCCACGAACGCCAGTCAGAGAAGAGCGACCGCTCCAGTCTCCTCCTTAAATCTTTGATATAAAAGAAAATCAATCAAACAACAATTTCTCTGCAAGAAAAGTACAAAGGAATTCCCTGAAAGAAAAAAACACATACACAAAAGAAAAAAAACAAGAAAGTAAATAAATTGGACATGGAATATTTAATGTCACAGGAGAACCTACAAAAAAAAATAACTAAGCATGACAGTTGGTATATGGCTTCCTGTGGCTCAGATGAATGTTACTCAGGTAACTGGGACAGAGCGTCGGCTATCACGTTGAGCCGGCCGGTAGGTGGATAATAGACAGAGTGAAGTCCTGTAGGTACAATGCCCACCTGAGGATGCGTTTATTCTTCTCCTTCATTTCATTCATGAAGACTAGTGGGTTATGGTCCATGTATACTTCCACTATATTACCTGTGAGGTACACTTCGAACTTTTTACATGTTAACACTAGCACCAACGCCTCTTTTTCTACCACTGAATAGTTGTGTTGCGCCTTGTCAAATTTCACAGAGTAATAATATACTGGGTGTTCTACTTGATCATCCTCAGTTTGCAACAACACTGCACCAGCACCCGAGTCAGATGCGTCAACATGAATTTTAAATGGTCGGTCGAACCTTGGACTAGCAAGCACTGGGGCGGAAGCAAAGATCAATTTCAAATTTTTAAATGCCTCTGCACAGTCTGATGACCACTTAAATTTAATGGCCTTCCGCAACAGGTCTGTGAGAGGAGTGGCAACACTGGAAAAGTTCTGACAAAAGCGTCGATAGTACGCATACATACCAATAAATCGTTGAATGTCCTTTTTCGACTGGAGCACTGGATACTCCAGAATGGCACTGATTTTATCTTGCCGAGGTAACACTTTTCCTTGGCCCACTTCATAACCGAGGTACATCACTGTGCCTTGGCCAAAATGGCACTTTTTTGCATTTAAGGTTAGATTTGCACTTTTCAAAACTGTGAACAACTGGCATAACCTAGCTATGTGGTCACCCCAATTTCTATCAAAGAGCACAATATCATCTAAATACGCCCGACAATTTGGCACGTTAATGAGCAAAGAGTTCATTAGCCTCTGGAACGTGGCAGGGGCATTACGCAAGCCAAACGGTAACACTTGATACTCAAAAACACCCTCGGGTGTCACGAACGCAGTTAGTTGTTTAGCACGTTCAGTGAGTGGGATCTGATAATACTCCCTCGAGAGATCGAATTTCGAGTGTTACTTGGCGTTTCCCAACTCGTCGATGCAGTCCTCGAGGAGGGGCAGCGGGTAGGCATCCACAATGGTCACCTTGTTGAGCTGCCGATAGTCGATGCACAATAACCAGGAGCCGTCTGGTTTGGGGACCAAAAGGCAAGGCGAGCACCAAGAGCCCTGGCTCGGCCGGATGAGGCCGTGCTGGAGCAGGAAATCTACCTCCTTCCGTACGATGGCCTTCTTTTCTGGACTCACCCGATAGGGTTGAAGGCGAATGGGGGGTGTAGTCCGTCAACTTGACATCATGGTAAATGGCATCAGTCTGGGTCGGGACCTCCCCGAACAGACTGGAGAATTCGTCAAGCAACGACTGCACCTCTTCACATTGGGCCATCTGCAAATGGGACAGTCCCTCCTCCACAGCATTCACAGAACTAGAATTATTGAGAATGAGATTAGTTGGGTCCCCAAAACAATCATCCCCTCCCTCACTGGAAATGGAAACATTGGTTAGTGCAATGGGCCTGGGACCCTGGAACTTCTTCAGCCGATTCAAGTGTACGAGCATTACCTGGTTACGCTTGTCAGAGTGCCTCACTTTGTACGTGAGGTCCCCAGTCTTTTCTGTCACAATGTAGGGGCCTTCGTACTTGTGGGACATAGTGCTCCCTAGTCGAGGCTTTAATACCAGGACAGGGTCACCAGGCTGAAATACCCGCAACTTAGCCTTAGCATCGTTTCGTTCTTTCATATTTTCTTGGGCCTTCCCAAGATACTTTAGTGCAGCAGCCTTGCAGTCCTTGAGTCTCTGGTGGTGTTGCGCAAAGAAAGCCGAACCTTCGGTTAACGTTACGTTCCCTAACAGATTCTCCTGTAACACTTGCAAGGGTCCACGAATTTTATGGCCAAAGACTAACTCAAAAGGAGAACAACCCAGTGAACTTTGTAACCCCTCCCTAGCAGCAAACAAAACATACGGCAAGTTCTCATCCCAGAAGGTATGGGAACTCTCCCACGATGTCTTCAACATCTGCTTCAGAGTTAGATGGAACAGTTCAATTACCCCCTGACTCTGCGGATGGTATGGGCTGGAAACCTTATGAGTTATTCCATGGTCCTTACAAAATCGTTCAAAAGTATCAGACTTAAAATTAGTACCATTGTCAGTTTGCACGACCCGAGGCAGTCCAAAAGTGGAAAAAAATTGCAACATACGAGCAACAACAGCCTTTGCTCGAATGTTCCTTACAGCAAAAGCCTCTGGGTAACGAGTCGCGATACACATCATCATGATTAGGTAAATATTTCCAGACTTAGTTCTAGGGTTTGCCAACAGCCTGGTTGATCAGTCCAGCAACCAGGAGGCCTGGTCGATGACCGGGCCGCGGGGACGCTAAGCCCCGGAAGCACCTCAAGGTATCAAGGTAGGTAATGGACCAACACAGTCCATTACCACATGAGAAAATGGTTCCTCCGGCACGACAATAGGCCTTAGAGGAGCTTTAGGTGCAGTCTGGTTTGGTTTCCCAACAAGTTGACAAGCAATACATGCATTACAAAATGTTGCCACATCGCTTTTCAGCTTGGGCCAGAAAAAATACTTGCAGATTTTGCGATAAATAATATTAATGCCTTGATGTCCCCCCATAGGATCATCATGTGCAGCTGACAAAACTCTTTCTCTATAGCAGGTCGGCATCATAACCTGGTGGATTACCTCCCACTCATTTGACAAGGGAGCACTCTGTGGTCTCCATTTTCTCATCAAAATCCGATCATTGTAGTAGTACCCAGTTGCTGCCTCTACAATTTCCTCCAAAGAGACGGCTGCCTCATGACAATCTGCAAGACTGGGGTCAGCTTTCTGTAAATCACTCAAGGAGGCGTCCAGGCCTTGGTCAGATGCCATTGGCCGAGGCTCAACAGTGTTCTCCTCCACCTCCTTACTACTCTCGGTAGGCGGCGGTGGCAGGCTCTCCACAATGTCCTCGGCCACGTCATCGAGTCGGGCCATGAATGTGTCCGCAAGGTCCACTTGGCTTTCACCACTCGGAAAGTCCCTCGTGTCCTCGGGATTTACCACCTTGGCAAGCACAGGGCTGCCCTTACATTTAAGTCCCATAGACCTGTCACCGTGCACGCAGGGTACACAACATTATCCTCTGCGGCGGGTGGATCCAGGCAAACCTTAGGGGTAGGCAACATAATAGGCAGTCTGGAGTCCCCTACCTTACCCCCGGCTAAATCATTACCCAATATTACATCAACATTAGGGAAAGGTAGGTACGAATGACTCCGACTGTACAAACACCCTTGTGGAAATAAGATTCCAGGGTAACCTTACGGAGGGGTACTGCTCGAGTATCACTAGTGACACCCTCGACCAGTACCACCTCTCCAGTGTCGAGAGTGTTGGCACCTTGCAAAACACTCTCTAAAATTAAAGTCTGGATGGCACCGGTGTCTCGGAAGATCACCACGTTCTTCCAGGAAGAACCCTCAGACAAAAGTAGTCTCCCTTTCAATAAGAATGTGGTAAGCAAGTCCAACCACTGTGGGTTGGAGGTCTTACTCCCTAACCCTTCAGAAGGCCTCAAGCCCTGTGTCACAACGAGAGCATTGGGTCTTTTTTCCGGGTACAGTTGCCAACAACGGCTAATAACGTGGTTTGGACATTTACAGTGACCACAGATACGTCGGGGAGAAGAGACATTACTAACAGAATTACCCTTCGGTTCACTCTTAGGTGTCGTGGAGCTAGACAATTTAACAGGGTTAGTTTTGTCTGAAACAGAAGGTGCATTAGTTAAAGGGTTAGAATGAGCTGGTCTGGACTGGCTGTGGGTATAAGTTTTGCTACTCTGTGGGGTAAAATTATTTTTATTGGGCCTTTTGCCTACCAACTGGTAGTTTTCTGCCATCTTGGCCAAATCCCCTATTTTAGAATCTACCTCTACCCTTCCTCTAATATACTGTGCTACATTATCTGGCATATTATCTATAAACTGTTCCCTTAAAATTAAATTCTTCAGTGCCTCGTATGTTTCGGCTTTAGCCGAGCGAATCCATTTATCAAACAATCTAATTTGATCATTAGCAAATTCAGTGAACGGTTGGTTGTGAGTAGGCCTAAGGTTGCGATAAGCTTGGCGGTGAGCTTCGGGAGTAATTTCATATGTCCTCAAAATTCGTTCCCTGACTTTATCATATTCAAAACACTCTTCGTCAGGCTATTTATAAAAATATCTTGGGCCTTACCCCTAAGTCTTCCCTGTAGGATTTTCACCCACTCTTCCTTTGGCCAGGTCATAGACATGGCCAACCTCTGAAAATGGTTGAAAAACCTTACAGGGTTCGACTCTGAAAATTCAGGCAAGTATGCTTTTTCTCATAATGACTGGGGTTTGAATCCCCGGCAGGTGGTGGGCCAGTGGCATTCGCTCTAATTCTAGCCTCCTCGGTTTTGAGTCTTTGCTCCTCTAATTTTATTTTTGCTAACTCTAGAGCTAACTCTCTGTCCCTATGAGCTGCACTTTCCACTTGGCTAGGCTGGCATAAAGGTGTATCACTTGCCAATAGCTCTTCATCAATACAATGTTGTAATATTTCATTCACCAAAGTCCACTTTTTATCTGCGTCATTTAATTCTAGGCCAAATTCCTTGCCTAACAATACTAAATTAGACATGGTAAGTTTCTTTATCTCTACCACTGAAGGCTCCTTTGCCAGTTTCTGCATTTCAGATGCCATCACTAATAATTTTAGCTCCTAGCAAAGGGGGAAAAAAATTAAAAAACTAAAAATTAGATAAAACAAAAATTTGCACAGCCCCTAACACAAGGCCACACTAACCTTAATCGTGAAGGGATCCAGCCGGGTGTCTAGTCAGTGCAATCCTTTGCTAGATGAGCTGGGCCCTAGGCTAACACACAACCGTTCTGCGGAAACAAGAATTTTTAGTTTTGGCACTCAAAAATCAAATTTTTTACGATTCTAAAGTTCTTCCCGGTCAGGCCAATCACTAGTTATAAAATGTGGTGGCTTAATTGTACTATGGGGAATCTAGTGCTATTCAGGGGTAAGGACAGTCAGAATAAAGATGTATCTATTTCGGAAGATCAGTAAGGCCCGGCCCCCAATAAATATGTAATCAGTGCTTAATATATGGCTAACACAAAGTCAGTCTAGAGGTTGATCAAAGATCTCCTACACAGGAAGAATGGATACTCCTTTAACTAACTTACTCATTTATTAACCCCTTAGCAACCCCCCATATACATTCACACCAATAACAATAATAATAATAACTTTACCACACTATCGTACGTTAAAAGCCTTGGTCCACATAGGCAGGATACAAGGATTTACACTGAACACAAGCTAGGGTAAAGTTCTACAGGTTAAGAATTGAAGTTTGAAGCAGCTTAGGGTAGGGAGACCACGTGGTTCCACTGGGACCCCCCCTTAGAATAACTTGGAATATAAACAATGGGAACACCTAACTCCTACAAAATATAATACTCTACGCATTAGAGCACGCCTAAGCCAGACAATGAAGAAGTACACAGTATACTTAGCTTGGAAAGACACAGAAATAAAGAAACGAGGAGGAAGGGTAGGAGGATCCTGTCCACACAACGCCAGCTGAGAGAAGAACGACCAACTCAGTCTCCCTCTCCCAGTTGGCTTGCTGCCGGCAGGCTACTCAACTAATCGTACCGCAGCCCTATACCAAGTTTACTCAGGTTTACTTTACAAATGATTAGAAAGTATTAGTAACCATAGTTGGTGCCTATTTTATTATTTAATACTCAACCACAGGCTCAGTCTTTACATGCTCTGTGAGAAACAAGAATCGTCTTACGTCTGGCAGGGAAGATACAAACATATGCGCCTCGAAATGCATCCCCCTACTATAAGGTAGTTTATTTAGCTCAATTTGACCTCTGGTTTCCAATTAAGGAACCCAGGGTCGTAACAATGCTAAACATAATCTCACTCCACAAATTCTCTTGTGTCAACTACATTTACAAAACCCTGTTCTTAAATGCAAATCCTGTTCTGAAACTCTCCCTGGACAGACGTAATAGGACCCCTTATCACCACACCAGAAATAAATATCTCTTTGATATCCCCAGAGTCAAACTTAATCTGTGTAAACACTCTATGCATATAAAGGGACCCAGTCTATGGAACTCACTCCCTAATGAATTGAAAAGCTGTCCAACTTTTGCGTCATTCAAAACAAAACTAAAAAGTACCTAATTTCATCTTCATAGTTTTTTACCTTGTTGCTTTAAATTGCATTGTATCTATTGCTACCTGTTGGGATTGAGTACTACAGATGTTGGAGGTAGCATGTTTGGAGCAGATGCTCTTTTGTTTATGATCTTGTTAACAATATTTCATGTACCTGATTATTGTTTTGTTTTTGTTACTGGCGGAGAATAAAACCACGAGGACGAAGATTGTTTCTCTGACCCCAACCATAACAGTGGCGACGAGGATTAAACATCTCCGGCAGAGAGCTTGGGTACGAGACGTGGTGTGAGGATCAAGAGAGAGCAGGGTACGTCGTGTGGACGAGTGGACGCTTCGCGCACAACAGTACAGTGTGCTACCACCGTGACAATGACTACGCCGCTCATGTCAATGGAGCCGTTAAACACTGCCAAGATCTCGTTGGATCTGTGGCTCAGCCTGCTGGAAGCACACTTTCAGTGCCGGGAGATTAAGGAGGACGCCAACAAGAAAGCGGTACTCTTAGTTTCACTGGGCTCGGAAGCATATAGTGTTCTCGGAAATTTGTGTGCACCGGAGCTACCTCACACGAAGACCTATGTAGACCTGATTGCTCTGCTTAAACGTCAGTATGTGGTGAAACCATCATATCACAGGAGTTTGATGGATTTCCAGAAGAGGACGAAAAAGCAGCACGAATCAGTACAGGATTTATTTGCGGATTTGAAGGCTTTGGCTAACCTCTGCAACTTCGGAGCACAGTTGGACGGTAGGGTTAGGGACCAGTTGTTCATGGCAGTGGAAAAGGAGGATTATTTCCCTAACCTGGTGGCAGAAAATTTGGATCTACAATCGATGACTTCATGGACAGTGCTCGAGAAGATATTGAACCTGGAAAGGGCTTTTGGAAGTAAGACTTCTACTCAGGAAATTATGGTCGTACAGGGCCAGACCAGATGCAAACACTGTGGATACAGGCACATAAGTAGCAAGTGCAAGTTTCGTGCATATATATGCAACTTTTGTAACAAGGAGGGACACTTGCAGAGAGTGTGTAGGGAATTTCTGAACAGGAACAACAAGGCCTGGGAGAGGAGACGACCAGGTAATGCAGGAAGAAGAGGTAGTGGTACTGTAGTCAAGGCGGTAGAGGAAGGTAAACCGTCTGAAGAAGCTGCAGGTGAGGAAAACCGACTATATTCGGTGAAAGAAAAGGTATGTTCAGTGAAGTCACAAGTGGTGAATTTTGTAATTAATGGGAAGTTAGTTCCCTTGGAACTGGACACTGGTGCGGCAGTGTCAACATTGTCTAGAGATTGGGCAGATACCTTGCAATTGAATGTAAAACCAGGTAAAAAATCTTTAAGTGCTTATGATAATGTACCGATTAAGGTCTATGGCAAGGTGTCGGCAAAAGTAGGTTATAATGGAAAAGAAATTGTCCAGGATTTTTATGTAGTGGATTCACATAATCCTAGCCTATGTGGTAAGGATCTCATGGAAAAAGTGGGAATTTTCTTGGCGGGCCTAGATGAATTGTCGATAGTTAAAACAATTAAAAGTGCCGAACAAATGTTAGATAAATATTCAGTGGAGGCAGATAAGCCAATTAATAGCATGGTTGCAAAAATTCACCTGAAAAGTGGGGCTTCACCTAAATTTTTCAAGGCAAGAACAGTGCCGTTTCATTACAAGCAATTGGTAGAATCAGCCCTGGAAAAGCATGTGGCAGAAGGCATCTTAGAGCCAATTACACATAGTGAGTGGGCAGCCCCAATTGTACCAGTGTTGAAGGCAGATAGGAAATCTTTGAGAATCTGTGCAGACTTCAAGGAACTGAACAACCGCATACACTGAGAAGTATCCTTTACCTAAGATAGATGAGTTATTGTCAGTGGTCTGCAAAGGAGCAATTTTTTCTAAGATTGACCTGAAGGATGCTTACTTGCAAATTCCTGTAGAGGAGGAGAGCCAGAAATTGTTAGTGATTAATACCCACAAGGGGTTATTTAAGTATAAAAGACTTCCTTTTGGACTCTCCTCGTCTCCAGCAATTTTTCAGAGATTCATGTCCCAGTTGTTAGTTAACATTGAAGGTGTGGCTAGTTTTTTAGATGACATTATTGTATGTGGAGAGAATGAGGAAGTGCATGATGCTAGATTAGAACAAGTTTTGAATCTTTTGCAAAAGCACAATGTGAAGATTAATAAGGGAAAAACAACGTTGAAGACCAAGGCCATTGAATACCTGGGGTACCATATTTCAGGTAAGGGCTTTACTCCTTCTCACAAAAATGTAGCTGCTATAATAGATGCCCCAGCCCCAACATCAGTTGGGGAAGTACAGTCTTTTGTTGGGATGGTTACATATTTTTGTAAGTTTGTGAAGAACTTTTCAACAAAATTAGCACCCTTGTATGAATTGTTGAAAAAAGGGGCTAGATTTAAGTGGGCAGCAAGAGAGGAAAATGCATTCAGGAATATTAAGCAGGAATTGATCAATTCTCCAGTGCTCACTAATTTTACAGGTAGACTCCCATTAAAACTGGAGGTAGATGCTTCCCCAGTAGGAGTGGGTTGTGTATTATTACAGGAAGTAGATGGTCAGGATAAAGTAGTATATTTTGCTAGCAAGAAATTATCTCCTGCGAACAGAATTATTCTCAGTTAGATAAAGAAGCTTTAGCTTTGGTATATGCTGTAAAGAAACTGAGGTATTTTCTGCTGGGGAGGAAATTTCTTGCTAGAACAGATCATAAACCCCTGCTAGGATTGTTTGGCAGAGGTAAGCAAATTCCAGTTAATGCCAATGCTAGAATTCAAAGATGGGCATTACTACTCTCACAGTTTGAGTATGATTTAGAGTTTAAGCCAGGCAAGGATAATGTAGTAGCTGATGCATTAAGTAGATTGCCTGTGACAGAAGAATTAAATTCCAGTATTCCAGTGGAGTATGTTACCTGGTGGAAGCTATGTCTTTTGAGGATATTCATTCCAGACTATTAGGAAGGCAACTGGTAGAGATCCCAAATTAAGTCTGTTGTTGAATATGTCAAATATGTTGGAATGATAATTTGTTATTGTCAGAGTATGCTGCAGTGAAGGCTGACCTTAGTATTCACCAGGGNATAAATAATAATAATAATATGTTTATTCAGAAAGGTACATACATAGAGAGATTTTACATAAGTGGATCGATTTATAGATAGAGCTAGTACATACAATGCCTAAAGCCACTATTACGCAATGCGTTTCGGGCAAGAAAACATTAATATCTAAAACTTAATACTAATTGAACAAAAGAATAAAATGTTTTGAGAACAGATACAAATAAAGGTACAAAAAAAAGGGGGGAACATGACTGAAAAGCAGCACAAATACAATATGTAGACAAACAGCGTTGAATAAAAAAAAAAATAAGACATGGGTTGACAATAGAGGGTAAGGTAGGTTACAGGGAGTTTATCAGGTAGTGTTTAGTTTTAATCTTAAACTGGTTGAGAGAGGTACAGTCTTTAACATGGTTGGGAAGGTCATTCCACATTCTGGGTCCCTTGATTTGTAGAGCATTTCTAGTTTGGTTAAGTCGTACTCTTGGAATATCAAAACTGTATTTATTTCTGGTGTGGTGCTCATGGGTTCTGTTACAGCTTTCAATGAAGCTTTTGAGGTCAGGATTGGCATTACAGTTCAGCGTTTTATATATGTATAATACACATGAGAGAATGTGCAGTGACTTAATATCTAACATATTGAGAGATTTGAGTAGGGGTACCGAGTGATGTCTGGGGCCAGAGTTGGATATTGTCCTAATAGCAGCTTTGTGTTGAGTAATTAGAGGACGTAAATGATTTTGGGTAGTAGAACCCCAAGCACAAATACCATAGTTGAGATATGGATAGATGAGGGAGTAATAGAGAGTCACCAGGGCAGGGCGGGGTACATAATATCTGATCTTAGAAAGAATGCCAACAGTTTTTGAAACTTTTTTTGATATATTTAGAATGTGTCCCTGGAAATTAAGCTTGTGATCAATGAGAACGCCAAGGAATTTGCCATCTAATTTGTTACAAATTTGGGTATTGTTAATCTGAGATTTATTTGGTTAGAGGATTTATTGCCAAACAGAATATAGAAAGTTTTGTCAATGTTAAGGGTGAGTTTGTTGGCAGTTAGCCAAAGATGGACTTTATTAAGCTCGGTATTTACTGTGGCATTTAGAGCAAGGGGGTCAGGACTGGAGTAAATGAAGGTTGTGTCGTCAGCAAATAGAATTGGTCTAAGGTGTTGGAGGCATTTGGAAGGTCATTAATGTAGATGAGAAAGAGGAGAGGGCCAAGTATACTGCCCTGAGGAACACCAATGTTGATGGGTAGGGTAGGAGAAATTGAATTGTTCACAGAAACATACTGGAGTCTGTCAGTAAGGTAAGATTTGAGGTATTGCAGGGAGAGTCCTCTGACTCCATAATGATGTAATTTAAGAAGAAGGTTTTGGTGGTTCACAGTGTCAAAAGCCTTACGCAGGTCCACAAATAACCCAACAGGGAACTCATTTTTATCAAGAGCTGCATGAATTAAGTTAATCATACTAATAAGTGCATCGTTAGTGCTTTTTTTAGGTCTGAAGCCATATTGGCAAGAGCTAAGTATATTGTGCTTGGCTAGATAAGAGTAAAGCTGCTTGTAGATTAGTTTTTCAAAAATTTTGATAAGTTAGGCAGGATTGAAATAGGTCTGTAGTTGTTAACATCAGTGAGATCACCACATTTGTGGACAGGGGTTACTCTCGCTTTTTTTAGAATATCTGGGAAGGTTTGGAGTTCAAGTGACTTGTTGAAGAGCAATGTAATTGCAGGGGCTAAGGATCTGGAGGCTTTTTTGTAAATAATGTCGGAATCTCCTCAAGGGCACTAGACTTGGTTTTAAGGGAAAGGATTATCTCATTGACATCAGTGGAATTAGTAGGCTTTAGGTACAGAGACTGTGGATAGTTACCTGTAAGGTAGTCCTTAACCTCAGTACTGGAAGAAGGAATATCATTTGCAAGGGATGACCCAATGGAAGAGAAGAACCTATTGAACTCAATAGCAGAATCAGATGCTGAAAGCTGACCATCGTTATTTGACAGGAGTGTTGGTTTGTTGTTTAAAATCTTCTTTGATCCCAAGATTTGTGAAATTGTGCTCCAAGTTTTTTTAATGTTGCTCTTTATTTGGGTAAATTTATCTTCGTAGTATTTAGTTTTGGCTCGTCTAATTATCTTAGATAGCAGTAAAGAGTAATTCTTTGAGAATTCTTTAGAGACGGTTCCTAGCCTATACTTCTTCTCAAGGTCATGTTTTTTATTAATGGATTTAAGTATTCCCTTGTAAGCCAGGGATTGTTAAGCCTTTTGGTAGTGACTTGTTTTGTAAGCATAGGACAGTGGGTGTTATAAAGGCTTAGAGTTTTTTGAAGAAAAGATTGTACTGCTAGGTTGATGTCCCCTATGTTACCTAACTCTGACTCCCAGTTGACATTATCAGCAGCAGTTATAAAATTGCCTATAGCAGATTCATTGTGCAGCCTAAAACTTATCTCCCTTGACTCTAGAGGTGGTTTGTTAATGTTAGTTAAGAGAAATGTGGGGTAATGGTCTGTAGTACTGTCGGTGATTATACCTGAAGTAAGCGGAGAGGTTATGTTGGTCCAGATGTGATCTAGAGTCGTGGCAGTACTATCAGTGATTCTGGTAGGTCTAGTGATTAAGGGTATGAGGAAGCAGGAATTCATACAGTTGAGGAAGCTAACAGTAGTAGGGTGCTCAGGCTCGCAGAGGTCAATATTAAAGTCCCCTGCGATAATTAGATGGTTTTTGTTAAGTCTGTTATCGAGTATTAGATTTCTAAGGTTTGAATTGAATTCGGGCACATCAGTGTTAGGAATCCTATAGACTGCTCCCACAGACAGGATAGATTCGGTACCCTTTACTCTGAAACTGGCGAAGATATACTCCCCACAGCAGTCTCTAGTTCTAATTACTTTTAAGCATGTTAGTTCATGATGGTAGTAAAGAGCAGTACCACCACCTCTCTGAGTTTGACGACAGTTGTGAATTGCCAAGTAGTTAGGCATGTTAAAGAGTTGAGTAGTATCCTCTTTCAACCATGTTTCAGTAAGTACAATAAAAGTGAATTTGTTGTCAATAGTTTCAATTAAGGCACTAACATCATCGAAGTGTTTACCTAGGGATCTAACATTTAAGTTGATTACAGAGATATTGTGATTATGTGATAATACATTGTTTACATCATTTGCTGTAAAATATCTGCAGTTCAGATCATTAAAGTGATGATTGTCATAGATAGTGGATAAGAGGTTTAGTTCAGGGTCTAAACTTGCCTGCATAATAAGGATGGTTGCAGGAATACAAGGCAGGAATGGCAAATTACAAAAAAGAATTAAGACATAAAAGGGGAAAAATATATAAAACAAGTCTATACAACACACAAACAAAATGAACAAAAAAAACAAAAATGAGGTAGCTTACAGGTACTCTCAGGTACACTAGCTGTAAGTAAATAATTTCCATAAATGAGACACAGGCAAAGCCAGTGGTACAATGGAGTAAGAGAGGATGGCGAGGCTAGGCAACCTTAGTAATAAATGAAATCAGAGAAAAGTTGAGTAATAAACATAGGTTAATTTAAGCTAAGGATTATTTACTAAAAGTAGTAAGTTATGACCGTATACTTAAGAGGCATGAAGATATAATTAAGCACTCGGTTAATTGTGCCCAGAAAATGACTAGTAGAAGGTAAATTAAAAATTAATTAAAAAAGTGAAACAAAAAGAAATTAGGATACCTAGCCCGCACTACGTGACAAGGGGATTAATTATGTTGACTCATTGGGAGCGCTAATAAAGTTAGACAGACCACATTGGTTGAGGAAGGTGTTGAGGTTATCCTCATTAGTAATTGTAAACATTTTACCTGTTGATGTTTTCCTAACTTTAATCAAGCCATCTCTAACGAAGCACTGATGAATCGCGTCTGGGTTTTGATGACGGATTTGACGCAGGCGGTAGAGGAGGTGCTGTCTTTTTCTAGTCAAGCACTCGTTTATGTAAATTCCCTTTTTTTGGGACGCAGCTGTTTGGACAAGATGAGATTTAGTGGACTGGGAGGCCAATTTCAGTCGAATCTTGCGCTGGATGTGTCCAGATGGGTTAGTTTTGCCTACTCTGTAGGCAGCAATAATGTCAGTTTTGTCTAGATTGACCTGCAATTCTTGTTTTAAGAGATTCTGAACAATTTCAGTACACTTTTCACCTTCGCGTTCAATTGGAATAGCTTGGGACGACACAACTACAGAATCAAGCAGCTTTTGCTGATCTTGTTCATCCTGGGTGACGGAACGTTGGGCGGATAAAGTATTGATACTTGCAGTCATTTTGCTGAGAGCTTCCTCTTGTTTTTTTTATGGTTTCATCAGATTTCAGACGAATGTTTTCCTCACGGAGACCATTCAAGTCATGCTGGAGTTGATCACGGCTAGTCAAGTCATGCTGGAGTTAGTAGGAGAGGTTATATAATTGATGGCTATATATTGGTGTCTGTCACTTAGATAGGATCGGATATAGTTTAGGGCAAGGCCACGGATTCCATAATGGTGGAGTTTAAGTAAGAGATAGTTATGGTTAACAGTATCGAAAGCCTTTCTCATGTCAATGAAGAGTCCAATCGGAAACTCACTTTTGTCAAGGGCTGAGTAGATTAAGTCAAGCAGACTAACAATTGCATCATTGATACTCTTTTGGAGCGGAAGTCAAACTGACAGGGACTTAGTATATTGAATTTTACGAGATAGGAGTAGAGCTGTTAGTAAATAATTTTTTCAAATATTTTCGATAATATAGGTAGATTTGATATGGGTCTGTAATTATTTGTGTCTGCTGTGTTACCTCTTTTATAAACTGGCGTTACTCTTGCGTTACTCTTAAGGATATCAGGGAAGGTATGACACTCTGATCTGCCTAATGTCTCTAACATTCTGAAACCTATTTTGTTTACTGATGATACTACCCTCATCTACTCTAACCCCAACCCACATACACTAAATAATGTTGTTAATAATGAACTAAAAAAAAGTCCACTTATGGATGTCAAGCAACAAACTAACACTTAACATAAAACAGACCTACTACCTCTTATTTGGAAGCAAATCTACAAATGCAATTCAGCTTCAGATAGACAATATAAATTGTGGGGGTTTCTTTTTTACTTTCACGACTGCAATGCGTACGTCGCCAATGTACATGTGGCAGACGCTTCACAAAACTGTCGGAATTAGCAGAATAGAAAATACGAGAGCAACCGTACAGGGCCTGGGAGCAAGGTCGAGTTAGAGTCCTTGTGGGTCTCTTCTCAGACTAGCCTCACCTGGTCCTGCTCCACGTTGGTCGTTGGAATCTCCTCAATGATGTAACACTTTAAGGGACTCCTAGGGTCCTCATCAAATTTGTAGTTTAGTGAATATAGGCAACTCGGTGTTGAAGACACTTAGAGCTGAAGGCTTGAGTAATATTGGCAGTATTCAGAAGTGGTTCAACGGAAACACCGCATAAAGCTTAACAGTAGTTTATTTACTAACTTAACCACTAATACACAGGGTGCTTGATTTACTTTAGATTGGCGTCAGCAAAGCTATGGTTGCATTAGCGAGACTCTTGACGTTTGGCTAATCGACTCGTATCCACTCGTGGAGAAACACCTAACTTAACACAGTTGACAGCCAATCATTAACACGGCAACCTAACTGCCGGTATGCAAAGGGATCACAAGAGTTCCAACCGGATACTCGGTAATGATGATATGCAATAAACACAAATACACTGTCAATGGGACAGGCAATAACATGCACAATAATATTATCACACAATACTAAATGTGTGGTGTATGTGAAGCTCACATTCACAGACGGGTGAAATGCCGTGATACCACACAGATAAACACGCATTCACCGTCGATTCACCTCTAACCTGCGACAGGTATAAGAAGGTGAGAACTGTGGTTGATACCTCAGATCAACACAGACACAATAAAACAATGACAAGATCTTGTACTTACAGATAAGGTACCTTTCCTTACTCACTCACTCAGTAAGGCACATTTATACAAGCACTCGTAGGTGGCCTGATAGCTGGTTTCGCTCGTAGACACGGAGGGTACTTGCAGTATCTTGAGATGATTTCGTGAGTAGGGCGTGCTGTATGCTTAACAGACAGACACACGCACACACACTGGCACTGGCGGTGCGTAAGGTGGTGACGTCATGTAAGAGTGAGGGCGGCGGCGGGCGCTCGAGGCACAGGGGTACAGAGGTACTAGCTACACGCCCTGGACCGAGTGCAGGCTGGCTACTGCAGGTTATATGGTACATGCACTACACTGGACGCTGTGGTACAGGTACACTGTGGTAAAGTCACACACAGATTACTTAGGCACTGCCCTAGTTCACTCTTAAGTCACTCACAACGATCTTTGTCACCAGGGGTTACCTGATACCAGTCTGTTTCACTCTGGAGATTTGTCACTTTAGGCTTCTGAACAATATACTCACTCATGATTCTGGGCGAGTGTGGTATATCGCAAAGATGCTGAGTTAACTTGACGGTGAGGAATAGACAGTGTTCAGTCTATTGGCCGGTAGACAGAACGACACGTCCTATTTGCAAGAGATCCCTCACAAGAATGATTTTGCCTGAAGCTCAGGGCGTCTCGTGTGCACACACAAAAAGAGTTACAATTTGACCAATAGCATTGCAGCAAATGAGCGGGAACCAATCATATTAGCTCGTTCGATGAGCAATAGGAGAGGTGAAGTCATGAACACGTCACGAACACGTCATAGCTGTTATTCAACATCGCGCCGATTGACCCCAGATGTCAGACGCTGCTGGCGCCTCCCCTCTCTCTCTCCTCCAGGCCATGTACTCATTGACCCTTTGGTGGCAAGTATGCTTAACTCCCTGTATCTACTTTCTGCCTGGACATACGGCGCCCTCCGTATTACGAAAGTGTTCCTGGTTAAGTAGGCATTCTGGAGATACCCAACATGCCAGGTCACTATCCAGGATTAAGAGAGATAGGCTTTGTGCACGAAGATCAGTGAACTGTGCACTGCAATGAGCCATTCAAGTCAGCTGTGGGAGAATCTTGGGAGACATACTCCCACATAAATATTAGTAATAAAAATGATGGAAAGTATCTTGGCCTATTCCTAGACAAGAGACCCAACTTCAGCACCCACATACAACACATAACTAAGAAAGTCTCTAAAACAGTTGGTATACTCTCCAAAATCAGAGATTATGTACCTAACTCTGCTTTCACCTCTCTATATTATGCACTAATCTATCCCTATCATAATTATGGTATCTGTGCATGGGGTTCAACCACTGCAAACCACCTGAAGTCCATCATCACCCAGCAAAAATCTGCTGTCAAAATAATAACAAATTCTGCTTTCAGACAACACTCAGCCCCTTTGTTTAACTCCCTAAACATGCTTGTTATAAAAGGGTGGCTTGTAATATGGGGAATCTAGTGCTATTCAGGGGTAAGGACAGTCAGAATAAAGATGTATCTATTTGGGGAGATCAGTAAGGCCCGGCCCCCAATAAATATGTAATCAGTGCTTAATATTTGGCTAACACAAAGTCAGTCTAGAGGTTGATCAAAGATCTCCTACACAGGAAGAATGGATACTCCTTTAACTAACTTACTTATTTATTAACCCCGTAACAACCCCCCATATACATTCACACCAATAACAATAATAATAATAACTTTACCACACTATCTTACGTTAAAAGCCTTGGTCCACATAGGCTGGATACAAGGATTTACACTGAACACAAGCTAGGGTAAAGTTCTACAGGTTAAGAATTGAAGTTTGATGCAGCTTAGGGTAGGGAGACCACGTGGTTCCACTGGGACCCCACTTAGAATAACTAGGAATATAAACAATGGGAACACCTAACTCCTACAAAAATAATACTCTACACATTAGAGCACGCCTAAGCCAGACAATGAAGAAGTACATAGTATACTTAGCTTGGAAAGACACAGAAATAAAGAAACGAGGAGGAAGGGTAGGAGGATCCTGTCCACACAACGCCAGCTGAGAGAAGAACGACCAACTCAGTCTCCCTCTCCCAGTTGGCTCGCTGCCGGCAGGCTACTCAACTAATCGTACCGCAGCCCTATACCAAGTTTACTCAGGTTTACTTTACAAATGATTAGAAAGTATTAGTAACCATAGTTGGTGCCTATTTTATTATTTAATAATCAACCCCAAGCTCAGTCTTTACATGCTCTGTGAGAAACAAGAATCGTCTTACGTCTGGCAGGGAAGATACAAACATATGTGCCTCGAAATGCGTCCCCCTACTATAAGGTAGTTTATTTAGCTCAATTTGACCTCTGGTTTCCAATTAAGGAACCCAGGGTCGTAACACTCCTCCCCCTTTCAGAGAAAAAAAATGTGACTACTAGAATAGTAGTCATATTTTTTTGTAAGAGTATACAGAGAATAAAAAGGAAAATCCATGATACAAAAGAAAATCAATCAAAACAACAATTTCTCTGCAAGAAAAGTACAAAGGAATTCTCTGAAAGAAAAAACACATACACAAAAAAAAACAGGGAAGTAAATAAATTGGACACGGAATATTTAATGTCACAGGAGAACCTACAAAAAAAAATAACTAAAGCATGACAGTTGGTATATGGCTTCCTGTGGCTCAGATGAAAGTTACTCAGGCAACCGGGACAGAGCGTCGGCTATCAAGTTGAGCCGGCCCGGTAGGTGGATAATAGACAAATTAAAGTCCTGTAGGTACAATGCCCACCTGAGGATGCGTTTATTCTTCTGCTTCATATGATTCATGAAAACTAGTGGGTTATGGTCCGTGTACACTTCCACTATATTACCTGTGAGGTAGACTTCAAACTTTTTACATGTTAACACTAGCGCCAACGCCTTTTTTTCTACCACTGAATAATTGCGTTGTGCCTTGTCAAATTTCACAGAGTAATAATATACTGGGTGTTCCACTTTTCATCCCCAGTTTGCAACAACACTGCACCAGCACCCGAGTCAGACGCGTCAACCTGAATTTTAAACGGACGGTCGAACCTTGGACTAGCAAGCACTGGGGCGGAAGCTAAGATCAATTTCAAATTTTTAAATGCCTCTGCACAGTCTGATGACCACTTAAATTTAACGGCCTTCCGCAACAAGTCTGTGAGAGGAGTGGCAACACTGGAAAAGTTCTGACAAAAGCGTCGATAGTACGCACACATACCGATAAACCTTTGAATGTCCTTTTTATACCGGAGCACTGGATAGTCCAGAATGGCACTGATTTTATGTTGCCTGAGTAACACTTTTCCTTGGCCCACTTCATAACCGAGGTACGTCACTGTGCCTTGGCCAAAATGACACTTTTTTGCATTTAAGGTTAGATTTGCATTTTTCAAACTGTGAACAACTGGCGTAACCTAGCTATGTGGTCAGCCCAATTACTATCAAAGAGCACAATGTCATCTAAATACGCCCGACAATTTGGCACATTAGCGAGCAGAGTTCATTAGCCTCTGGAACGTGGCAGGGGCATTACGCAAGCCGAACGGTAACACTTGATACTCAAAAACACCCTCGGGTGTCACGAACGCAGTTAGTTGTTTAGCACGTTCAGTGAGCGGGATTTGATAGTACCCCCTGAGAGATCGAATTTCGAGACATACGTGGCGTTCCCAATTTCGTCGATGCAGTCTTCGAGGAGGGGCAGCGGATAGGCGTCCACAATGGTCACCTTGTTGAGCTGCCGATAGTCGGTGCATAATCGCCAGGAGCCGTCTGGTTTGGGGGCCAAAAGGCAGGGCGAGCACCAAGAGCCCTGGCTCGGCCGGATGAGGCCGTGCTGGAGCAAGAAGTCGACCTCCTTCCGTACGATGGCCTTCTTTTCCGGACTCATCCGATAGGGTTGAAGGCGAATGGGGGTGTAGTCCGTCAACTTGACATCATGGTAAATGGCATCAGTCCGGGTCGGGACCTCCCCAAACAGACTGGAGAATTCGTCAAGCAACGACTGCACCTCTTCACGTTGGGACATCTGCAAATGGGACAGTCCCTCCTCCACAGCATTCACAGAACTAGAATTATTGAGAATGAGATTAGTTGGGTCCCCAGAACAATCATCCCCTCCCTCACTGGAAATGGAAACATTGGTTAGTGCAATGGGCCTGGGCCCTGGAACTTCTTCAGCCGATTCAAGTGTACGAGCATTACCTGGTTACGCTTGTCAGAGTGCCTCACTTTGTACGTGAGGTCCCCAGTCTTTTCTGTCACAATGTAGGGGCCTTCGTACTTGTGGGACATAGTGCTCCCTAGTCGAGGCTTTAATACCAGGACAGGGTCACCAGGCTGAAATACCCGCAACTTAGCCTTAGCATCGTTTCGTTCTTTCATATTTTCTTGGGCCTTCCCAAGATACTTTAGTGCAGCAGCCTTGCAGTCCTTGAGTCTCTGGTGGTGTTGCGCAAAGAAAGCCGAACCTTCGGTTAACGTTACGTTCCCTAACAGATTCTCCTGTAACATTTGCAAGGGTCCACGAACTTTATGGCCAAAGACTAACTCAAAAGGAGAACAACCCAGTGAACTTTGTAACCCCTCCCTAGCAGCAAACAAAACATACGGCAAGTTCTCATCCCAGAAGGTATGGGAACTCTCCCACGATGTCTTCAACATCTGCTTCAGAGTTAGATGGAACCGTTCAATTACCCCCTGACTCTGTGGATGGTATGGGCTGGAAACCTTATGAGTTATTCCATGGTCCTTACAAAATTGTTCAAAAGTATCAGACTTAAAGTTAGTACCATTGTCAGTTTGCACGACCCGAGGCAGTCCAAAAGTGGAAAAAAATTGCAACATACGAGCAACAAAGTCTTTGCTCGGATGTTCCTTACAGCAAAAGCCTCTGGGTAACGAGTCGTGATACACATCATCGTGATTAGGTAAATATTCAGACTTAGTTCTAGGTAATGCCAACAGCCATGATCATAAAATAGTTCTAGTAATGGACCAACACAGTCCTTACCACATGAGAAAATGGTTCCTCCGGCACGACAATAGCCTTAGAGGAGCTTTAGGTGGAGTCTGGTTTGGTTTCCAACAATTGACAAGCAATACATGCATTACAAAATTTTGCCACATCGCTTTTCAGCTTGGGCCAGAAAAAATACTTGCAGATTTTGCGATAAGTAATATTAATGCCTTGATGTCCCCCCATAGGATCATCATGGGCAGCTGACAAAACTCTTTCCTATAGCAGGTCGGCAACATAACCTGGTGGACTACCTCCCACTCATTTGACAAGGGAGCACTCTGTGGTCTCCATTTTCTCATCAAACCGATCATTGTAGTAGTACCCAGTTGCTGCGTCTACAATTTCCTCCATAGAGACGGCTGCCTCATGACAATCTGCAAGACTGGGTCAGCTTTCTGTAACTCACTCAAGGAGGCGTCCAGGCCTTGGTCAGATGCCATTGGCCGAGGCTCAACAGTGTTCTCCTCCACCTCCTCACTACTCTCGGTAGGCGGCGGTGGCAGGCTCTCCACAATGTCCTCGGCCACGTCATCGAGTCGGGCCATGAATGTGTCCGCAAGGTCCACTTGGCTTTCACCACTCGGAAAGTCCCTCGTGTCCTCGGGATTTACCACCTTGGCAAGCACAGGGCTGCCCTTACATTTAAGTCCCATAGACCTAGTCACCCGCACGCAGGGTACACAACATTATCCTCTGCGGCGGGTGGATCCAGGCAACCTTAGGGTAGGCAACATAATAGGCAGTCTGGAGTCCCCTACCTTACCCCCTGCTAAATCATTACCCAATATTACATCAACATTAGGGAAAGGTAGGTACGAAGTGACTCCGACTGTACAAACACCCTTGTGGAAATCAGATTCCAGGGTAACCTTACGGAGGGGTACTGCTCGAGTATCACTAGTGACACCCTCGACCAGTACCACCTCTCCAGTGTCGAGAGTGTTGGCACCTTGCAAAACACTCTAAAATTAAGTCTGGATGGCACCGTGTCTCGGAAGTCACCACGTCCTTCCAGGAAGAACCCTCAGACAAAAGTAGTCTCCCTTTCGATAAGAATGGGGTAAGCAAGTCCAACCACTGTGGGTTGGAGGTCTTACTCCCTAACCCTTCAGAAGGCCTCAAGCCCTGTGTCACAACGAGAGCATTGGGTCTTTTTTTCCGGTACAGTTGCCAACAACGGCTAATACTGTGGTTTGGACGTTTACAGTGACCACAGATACGTCGGGGAGAAAGACATTACTAACAGATTACCCTTCGGTTCACTCTTAGGTGTCTTGGGCTAGACAATTTAACAGGGTTAGTTATGTCTGAAACAGAAGGTGCAGTAGTTAAAGGTTAGAATGAGCTGGTCTNCCACTACTACGTAAAGTCAGATAGGATGTACCGTTTGCTGAGTACGGGCCTCATGGTTCTTGCTTTACGCTCATTCACGCCTGTTCAATTTACTTTCTGGGTTTACATTTACGGTCGTTGACTATTACTGGACGCTGTCTTTTCACTACTTCCCTTAGTTCCCGCTGTGGAGGTGTCCGTTTGTGCCAGGAGTTAGGGTTTTTGTATCTGGCGGTACCTTTGCCAGGCTTCTCTGTCCCCCCACTCAGTTATGCTTGGGACTTTAGTCAAATCTAACATTCCTGCCTCTCGCAACAGGTGCAGCATCCAGTTAACCCCACTAGCTTGCAGCCTCGCTGATACCAGTACGCGTTTGGTGTGGGCCCACCACAACCGTGCCGTTGCCTAGCTTATACGTTACCACTGCATGCCAGCTTCTGCCCCCTCTTACTGCCTTAAATACTTCCAGATCCACGGTAGAACGCGCACGAAGAACACCGTGAATGCACGAGGACCAGGTGGTGGGGCCCGAGAGGCGGACCACTGATCACGAGCCACCACGAGAGGTATCCTGGGTGGCGACCCACATGCCTCTAAGCCACCTCCTCCCCCCCACGGCCGTGGGACCCGCCACAGCGACAACGACCGACACGGGGTCGACCCTGGGGAGTCGGCCCCTGTGTGGACAGCGTTCACTTTCCCACACCCGCCCTGGGGCCAGCCTTCCAGGACTGGTCTCTGTGAGGGCGGGCACCAGCGACGAGGATATACGCGGGATCGAACAGTCATTTGCCACGGTGGGAAGCCTCCCTACATGGGATCCAAACCCTGCAGTACGTACTCCTCCCAGGGTCACTGTCGCCGGGTTATCTCGCCTCTCTACGCCCATGGCTTGTCAGGATGGCGCTACATCAGCACACCAAGGAAGCTGTCACCGTTAACAGCTGCCTGTAGACCCGGACTGGTACCTTTTTCAGTCAGGGGCACCTGACTGTTTTTTAACGGCCTCTCCGGGCATACGGGCACGGTTACGCGGCCACGGTAGCGAGCTACCATGTTCCTCCTTATAGCGGCCAGCGGGCCTCGCCCTTCGGGGGGGGGGGGTCCGGCCAGCTGGCCTGCGGTGGGGGTGCAGCGCCGGTCCCCAAGTGTCCCGCTGTCCGCAGCTAATTCTTTGCCCAGTCGGCCTCCGTTAAGTGTTATGTGGCCTATTCACTTGATTGAACTAGTTTCTATAGTTAAATTTATATAACTGTTTGAACTAGTTTCTATAGTTAAGTTTATAATTGTTCGAACTAGTTATATAATTAATAAGTCACATAATTGATCGAACAAGTTATATATTTGCAAAGTGTATAATGGATCGAACTAGTTATATAATTGCTTTAACTAGTATATAAATTTAAGTTGTAAAATTCACTATAATGACATTAGGTTTCTGCAGAACGTGTTTACCATGTCACTAGGCTAAGCTTACTCACCTAATACGGGTGTACAATTTAAGTTAAATATTAGTACTCAGTAGACATGGGTATGTTACTTTTGTTTATCAATACACGTTCTGCAGAATTGATTAACCATCTCCAAAATTAATAAATAAGCCCCAAACCAGTTTGTGTCTTTTTTCCCCCTGAGCAGAAAATTGTGATTATGTGTTTAATACATTGTTTACATCATATGCAGTAAAATATCTGCAATTTCGATCATTAAAGTGATGATTGTCATAGATAGTGGATAAGAGGTTTAGTTCTGGGTCTATACTTGTTTGCATAAGAAGGCTGGTTGTAGGAAAACAAGGGTCAATTGTTTGACCCTTGGCAATTACAAAATAAAACTTTGATATAAAAAGGGAGGCGGGAAATAAAAATATAAACAAGACTGTACAAGAGTTAGTTAGTTTAGTTCACTTATTATGCACCCCATACCCATCCCGTGGGCGGTAGTGGAAAGGGTTACAGAGGCACATAATGGGCTCAGGGACTGAACCCCACAATTCATTTAGCTAAGCAAGTTACAATCTTGATGAGCTAGTTACAAAATTCAATATAAGTCGTCACATCAACAATGGGTTCGAGATCGACCTCAAGTACAGGTTCTAAATTAAGCAACTGACATATTTGGAGAGCTAGTGTCACAATTGATATGTTTGTCCTGCACACCACCCCCATCCAGCGGGCAGCGGTGGATAGGTTACAATCATTTAGTTACTAGCTACAGTTAGCAAACTGGGGATATTTGGCTAAAATTTCTGGTAGCAGATCATTTTGAATGAAATATTTACACATCGCTGGAACATTGGTTATAGAATTGTCTCTAAATTCACGTATCTTTTCGCACTCCATCACATAGTGACGGAGGGTGTGCGAATAATTTTGTTGACACAGTTTACATTTGGTCAGGTCTACATCGGCAGATAATGAGAATTCCCAGAGATACTTGTAACCGAGTCTAAGCCGAGCAGTAGTAACATCTAGAAGTCTGCTGATTTTATTGGATGATCCATAGATGTGTGGCTCCTCTTGCATGATAGTATGATGATACATGGAATTGCTGGTGTCAATTTCACTTTGTCTCAGATCTACAAGATCTTGTTGAAGTTCTCGGTGTACTGCTGCTCTCAGATTGCTCAATTGACAATCCAAGGTTACACTCAACGGCTCCTTTAAAGGCAGATTCTTTGGCTAACTTATCAGCTCTATTATGCATTCGGAGGCCAACACGAGATGGAGACCACATGAAATGAACTCTGTTACCATCCTTAATAATTTTGTTGTATTTGTGTCTAGCTTCGGACACGAGCATGTTACAGTTATGTCTTAATGAGTTGAGAGCATTTAAGGATGATAAGGAGTCACTTACAATTAATGTATCAAGTTTGGAGACTTTTACACATTTCAGTGCAAGGAGCAAGGCAAATAGTTCAGTCTGAATGGTAGAGGCCCAGTTGTTTATACGGACTCCCCACTCAAAGTACAAGCCATCGCCCATTGTCAGAACAACGGCACTTCCAGCTGCACCCGTGGTGCGGTGTAGGGAACCATCAGTGTATATGATTTGAGAGAGAGAATGCTCTGTGGACAGAGCATCAATATGGCTTAAGGCGTTGAGCTTTGCCTCAAGACGAAACTTGACAAACACAAAATGAACAACACACAAAAAAAAAGAAAAATGAGGTAGATTGCTTACAAGTACTCTCAGGTACACTGTAAGTAATAATTTGCAATTTGAGACACAGGCAAAGCCAGGGGTACAATGGAGTAAGGGAGTATGGCGAGGCTAGGCAACCTAGGTAATAAATGAAAGCAAAGAAAAGGGTGAATAATAAACTTAGGCAAATTTAATCTAATGATTATTAGCTATAAATAGTTTAGTTATGAACCTATAATTAGTAAGAACTAAAGAAAATATTAATGCACTCAATTAATTAAGTCCAATGAATGACTAATAAAAATTAAATTACAATTTAATTTAAAAAAGTGTAACAAAGAGTTGGGGGGGGGGGGTTAGAAATAGCCTAAGCTACTCTATCCCTTTGAGATGTATTTCTTGCTTATCTCAATAAACATACTTGAACTTGAACTTGTGTAACAAAGAGACTTAGGATACCTAGCCCGCACTAGGTGACAAGGGGGTTAATTATGTTGACTCATTGAGAGGGATACTAAGGTGAGACAAACCACATTGGGAGAGGAAAGTGTTGAGGTTATCCTCATTAGCAATTGTAAACATTTTACCTACTGAAGTCTTTCTCACTTTAATCATGCCATCTCTAACGAAGCACTGATGAATCGCGTCTGGGTTTTGATAACGGATTTGACGCAGGCGGTGGAGGAGTTGCTGTCTAGTCAAGCACTCGTTGATGTAGATTTGCTTTCGTTGGGATGCAGCTGTCCGGACAAGATGCGATTTTATGGTTTGGGAAGCTAGCTTGAGGCGAATTTTACGCTGGTTTTGCCCTGATGGATTTTTTTGCCTACTCTGTAGGCAGCAATAATGTCAGTTTTATTTAGAGTGACACGCAATTTGTCTTTTATGAGAGCATGAACTATTTCAATACACTTTTCCCCTTCACGTTCCACGGGAATATCTTGGGACGACACAACAACAGAGTCAAGCAGCTTTTGCTGATCTTGTTCATACTGGGTGACGGAACGCTGGGCGGATAATGTATTGATACATGCAGTCATTTTGAGAGCTTCCTCTTCTTTTTTTATGGCTTCATCAGTTTTCAGACGTATGTTTTCCTCACTGAGATCATTCAAGTCATGCTGGAGTTGATCTTGGCTAGCCTTATAGTTTCTAATATCCTCGCGGAGAAGGGTTATTTCTTGTTGTTGATGATGAAGGTTCGTGCGGTTCACTTAATTCTCAGCTTGAAGACTCAGGATGATCGTATTTTGAGTCTCAAGGACTAGGCACAACTTTTTGAATCACCCCAGAGCTTCCAGACGGAGAGACACGAAGGCTGTCAGTGTTGGACGGGATGGATGCCTTGTTAGGGGATTTGTTGCTCTTATTTCCCTACTCAGTCTTGTTATTAGGAGACATGATTGGTTGAGAATGGACTGGGGTAAATCTTAGTTAAAAAAGGTGTAAAGGGAAATATGCTAGCATGGATTCAAGATTACCTAAGTCACAGGTATGCCAGAGTAAAGTTGCAAGGACATGTGTCGGACTACCACTTGCATGAGAATGGAACTCCACAAGGAGGAGTCCTCAGTCCTAGTCTTTTTAACATTCTTATGGAAAACCTTGTTACCATGACATTTACAGAAGTGGGTTAAATTGATAAGCTATGCTGATGATATAGCATTAGTCATTACAGGTCCTTCACTTCTAAATAAAGCACAAGGTGCATTAGATAAAGTAACATCTGAATGCAGCGTTTTAGGGCTAAAAATATCTGCACAGAAGTCTAAGGCAATGAGACTAGGCGGCCACCCTCCAGACAGGCACCTACGCATTCAAGACATTAACCTTCAGTGGGTTACACAATATCAATATCTCGGAGTGTGATAGATTTTAAAATGACATTCAACAAGCAAATTCAATATCCGAAGAAGTTAGTTTTAGTTCATTTATTATGCACCCCATACCCATCTTGTGGGCGGTAGTGGAAAGGGTTACAGAGGCACATAATGGGCTCAGGGACTGAGCCCCACAATTCATTTAGCTAAGCAAGTTACAATCTTGATGAGCTAGTTACAAAATTCAATATAAGTCGTCACATCAACAATGGGTTCGAGATCGACCTCAAATACAGGTTCTAAATTAAGCAACTGACATATGTGGAGAGCTAGTGTCACAATTTATATGTTTGTCCTGCACACCGCCCCCCATCCAGTGGGCAGCGGTGGATAGGTTACAATCAAGAAAGCAAAATCACGACTAAATATAATGAGAGCAATCACAGGGCCCCGTCTAGGAGCGGGACACAAGTGTTAAGAATGTTTTACATACAAGCCGTTCGTTCCCTAGTTGATTATGCAGCGCCTGCTTTACTTATTCTTTCTCCTGATCAGTGGGAAAACGTTGAGGTTATTCAAAACGATGCATTGCGAATCATAACAGGAGCTCCCAGATGGACTAAAACACTGAACCTAAGACTAGAAACCAAGCTAACGTCGATTGAAATAAGAGTAAAAGGGATTGCTGCGTGCATGCTGACCAAGATATAGACTAGACCTAGAATCAGTTCACTTAAAGATATAATCACTGGAGCACTAACTCTGGACAGAAGAGCCTCCAATAGCAACAGGTGGACCCATTGTGCGATAAACACGATCAATACATTCGATATAACAAACACAGTCACTGAGAAGGGTGTCGACGAAATACATGCAGACTTTGTTATGCAATCCCCTTGGGAATCTCCGCCAGCAGACTTTAAGGTTATGGTTCTTGAAGGAAAAAAGAACCAGACATCCTCATCTGCCACGTAACATTGCACAGATGCATATAGAAGCAAACTTGGCATCTGACAGTTTCACTTACTTCACAGATGGATCAGTAGACCAGCAAGGACAAGAAACCGGAGCTGCAGTTAAAGCAGGAAACTCTGTAAATAGTTGGAGGCTCTCAAATGGGTGTTCGACTTTACAAACAGAGCTGCTAGCCATTCAAAAGGCTTTGTAACATGCTCTTGCTGAACACCGACAACATGTTATCATACATACAGATCCGAGAATGGCCATTGAAACCTTGCAACAAGAACACATATGTGATAACATACATCTGATCACAAATGTCATATCATTAATGCAAACACTTAAACGACAAGGCCGACGGGTACTTATCAACTGGGTGCCAAGTCATGTGGGAATAATAGGAAATGACATTGCAGACGAAGCTGCAAAACTTACAACTAAGAGAAGAAATGTAGACATTTACATACCACAGAGTCTATCACAGATTAAGAAAGTAATTAGAAACAGAGCAATGCAAAAGATGTACAGTGACCACAACACAGCAGTTGCAACATCAGGATCTGCGGGTTGGTACAAGAATTCAACTACGAACCACTTAGTTTGATGAAAGGGAGCAGTAGAGCAACAGAAGTGCACTTACATCGCATCAGGCTTGGATACCCATGTGCATGGGAAATAGGGTTACAGGTTCCGGAAGATGAGAGGAAATGTCAGCACTGTGGAGAAATGCCCGACAGACCTCTGGAATATTATCTAACACAGTGCACAGTTACAAACCTATTAAAATTTCAACTTAGATTCAACAGAGCAGAAGTTGTTAAACACATATGGCAAAATCTTACTGAAGCGACCATACGAGTCATATAATACTCATACTCCGCCCAAGTAAAACAGAAACAAGCAACACTTAGTGGGCCAACCAGAGGCTTAGGGCCCGCTCAGGAATATCCCTGCAAAAAAATAACAGTACACAATAATGAACAGGGATTACTAGGTACTTAGGATAACATTACAGGGTTATACATTGGTTCACTGAAGCACAATATGAGGATCATTTCAAGGAATAATGCAGTAGAGCACGTACTCAACACAACAACCATGATGTTAGATGATATCTAAGATTACAATGGTAAAATAATATGGCTTAGGTACAAATATTGGGGGATTGGGTAGCATTAGGTACAGTGCGAGATCAAGCACTAGGTGGAAAACTATGAAGATGAAATTAGGTGCTTTTTGTTTTTGTTTTTGAATAAGGCAAAAGTTGGACAGCTTTTCAATTCATTAGGGAGTGAGTTCCATAGACTAGATCCCTTTATTTGCATAGTGTTTACACAGATTAACTTTGACTCTGGGGATATCAAAGAGATATTTGTGTCTGGTGTGGTGAGTATGTGTTCTATTACATCTGTCCAGGAAGAGTTTCAGAACAGGGTTTTCACTTAAGAAAAAGGTTTTATAAATGTAAGTGACACAAGAGAATTAGTGGAGTGAGATTATGTTTAGCATGTTTAGGGATTTGAACATGGGAGCTGTGTGTTGTCTGAAAGCAGAGTTTGTTATTGTCTTGATAGCAGATTTTTGCTGTGTGATGATGAGCTTGAGATAGTTTCCAGAGATTGAACCCCAAGCACAGATACCATAAGTAAGATAGGGATAGATAAGTGCATAATAGTGCATAATTTAACAGTCTCCGTGGTGTAGTGGTAAGACACTCGCCTGGCGTTCCGCGAGCGCTATGTCATGGGTTCGTATCCTGGCCGGGGAGGATTTACTGGGCACAATTCCTTAACTTTAGCCTCTGTTTAACACAACAGTAAAATGTGTACTTGGATGAAAAAACGATTCTTCGCGGCAGGGGATCGTATTCCAGGGACCTGCCCGAAACGCTACGCGTACTAGTGGCTGTACAAGAATGTAACAACTCTTGTATATATCTGAAAAAAAATAGAGTTAGAGGAGAGCAGAGTAGAGTACATAATATCTGATCTTAGAGCGGATACCAACTGTTTTAGAAACTTTTTTAGTTATGTGTTGTATGTGGGTTCTGAAGTTGAGTCTCTTGTCTAAGTATAGTGTGAGAGTATGTCTCAAGTTTCTCCCACAGCTGACTTGAATGGCTCATTGCAATGCACAGTACACCGATCCTCGTGCACAAGCCCTATCTCTGTTAACCCTGGATGATAATCTGGCATGTTGGGTGTCCCCAGGATGCACACATAACCAGGAATACGTTTATAATACGGAGGCCGCCGTATGTCCAGGCAGGAAGTAGATACAGGGAAATTAAGCATACTTGCTACAGGGTCAGAGAGTACACACAGGAGGTGTGAAGCGTGAGATAGGGAGAGGGGACGCCAGCGAGGCGACTGACCTCTGGGGTCAGCCTCAACCGGTGCGATGGAGAATAACAACTGTGACGTGGTCGTGACATATTCATGACGTCACCTTTGCTACTGATCAGGGAACGATCAATATGATTGGTTCCCGCTCTTTTGCTGCAATGTCATTGGTCAAATTGCAATCCTTTGTGTGTGTCCCACGAGATGCCCTGAGCCCCAGGCAAGAGCACTCACGTGAGGAAGCCCTTGCATAGACGACGTGTCCTGTTCTGTCTATCGGCCAATAGACAGAAGAACACCATCTATTCCTCACCGTCAAGTTAAACTCAGCGTCTTTTCGATATACCAACACTCGCCCGGAATCGCGACTGTGACTATATTGTTCAGAAGCCTAGTAGTGATAAATCACCAGAGCAAAACAGACTGGTATCAGGTAACCCCTGGTGACAAGTGGAGATCGTCTGTGAGTGACCTAGAGTGAACTAAGGTAGTGTCGCCACCTAAGTAATCTGTGTGTGACTTTTACCACAGTGTACTTGCACGGTACCATATAATCAGTCGCCACTCTGTCCCGAGCGTGTAGCCTGCCAGCCGCCGCCCTCACTGTACCACGCGATGTCACCACCCTTACTCACCGTCAGTGCCATCAAAAGTGTGTTCGTGTGTCTGTAGACATACAGCGCACCCTCCTGCGAGTACCCTCCGTGTCATATACGGTTTGTGGGAAAGCCTGTCGTCAATGGTCTCACGTCATAACGAGGAAACCAGCTATCAGGCCACCTACGAGTTCTTGCATAAATGTGCCTGAGTGAGTGAGTGAATAAGGAAAGGTACCTTATCTAAAAGTACAAGATCTTGTCATTGTTTTATTGTGTCTGTCTGTGTTGATCTGAGGGATCAACCACAGTTCTCACCTTCTCATACCTGACACAGGTATAGGTGAATCGACAGTGTATGCATGTTTGTCTGAGTGGTATCACGACATTACACTCGTCTGTGAATGGGAGCTTCACATACACCACACATTTAGTATTGTGTGATATTATTATTGTGCATAATTATTGCCTGTCCCATTGACAGTGCCATTGTTGAGTTATTGCAAATCATCATTACCCGAGTATCCGGTTGGAAATCTTGTGATCCATTTGCATACCGGCAGTTAGGTTGCCGTGTTAATGATTAGCTGTCAACTGTGTTAAGTTAGGCGTTTCTCTACGAGTGGATCCATCCATTAGCCAGACGTCAAGAGTCTCGCTAATGCAACCATAGCCTTTCTGACGCCATTCTAAAGTAAATCGAGCACCCTTTGTATTAGTGGTTAAGTTAGTAAATAAACTACTGTTAAGCTTTATGCGGTGTTTCCGTTGAACCACTTCTGAATACTGCCACTTATTTACTCAAGCCTTCAGCTCCAGGTGTCTTCAACACCGAGTTGCCTATATTCACTAAACTATAAATGTGATGAGGACCCTAGGAGTCCCTTAAAATGTTATATCATTGAGGAGATTCCAACGATCAACGTGGACCAGGACCAGGTGAGGTTAGTCTGAGAAGAGACCCTCAAAGACTCTAAGTCGACCTTGCTCCCAGGCCCTGTACGGTTGCTCTCATATTTTTCTCTGCTGATTCCGACAGCTTTGTGAAGCATCTGCCACATGTACATTGACGATACGCATTGCAGTCAGGAAAGCAAAACAGAAACATCCCACATATAGGCCAAGGAACTTTCCATCATTATTATTGCTAATCTTAACATTATCTATCTGAAGCTGAATTCCATTTGTTGATTTGTTTCCAAATAATATGTAGTAGGTCTTTTCTATATTTAGTGTGAGT
>WNGS01159157.1:2408-14717 GCA_020271785.1 Procambarus virginalis
GTTTCGTAGCCAGGTCTGTGAAGTGTAAGGTAGTCTTCAGCAATCAGTCTGTTGGAAGTACATGTGGTCTTCTTAGCGCATGAACAACTGTCTTTACACTGTCTCCTTGTCATACTGGACGAGTAATTGTGATACGAGAGTATGACTATAACACGAATTGATGGGTTCTTGCCTGATATCCACAAATACATGTTGAAACGGTTCAACACTATTATTTCCACAAGGTGAATGAACAATTATTTGTCTACTTTACACTTTTGCGAACACACTCGTCGGCACCAACCATCATGTCACATTTATCTACCAATCTCGTATTTATATTATTGTCAATGACACAATCTGGCTTATACAATTTTCTATATCTTCCAAACCTCATTTTGCCACTGTCAAGCATTTCACCAGTGTGAATAGTTATCAACACATTCACTTCACATTTGCCTTTTCAACACACTGATGAAATCTTATCACATCTTCTAAGTTTGATGACATGCTTCATGAAATGTTTCATAAGCATACACAGAGCTAAGAACACATACAACTCTGCCACAGTGGCAGAGTTGTATGTGTCCTTTTTCTTGAACTAAATCTCCGTTGGCCAGGAGATGAAGCTCTTTTACCTTGTATACTAGTAGGGCGACCATGTTAGTAGACATTGAAGTGACACTGTCGTCAGTGTCGTCATGGGTTGAGACTCAGTGGCGCTTGGCAGGGCATGCTGCTGAGACAGCAAATCTCCGCCTAGTAACATCACCATGGTAGTCGTTAACACTCGGTTCATCTATGCTACCTGTATCAGAAGCAGCATCACTGACCCCAGAAAACGATTCATCTATAGTATCAATTTCGTAAAAAAACAGCGTTGAATATAATGAAATGCCATTTTCTGGGCAAGTCCTGGAGGCTTCCGAGAGCTATCCAGCCTGAATGGATATGTATAACTTTCTGGCAACAGTCAAAGTCCTTAGGATTCTTGCCTACTGGGGACCACGAGCCAGAACCTGGTCCCCTCAGAGAGGCACGAGGAGCAATAGCCTATAGAAACCCCCCCCCTGTGGTTGGGAGCATTCTATGTCTGCCATCGACCGGGATAGGCACCCAGAAAGGTAGGCGCCCCAAAGCAAACCCCTATTCTGGTGAAAATATTCCTACCGAAAACCGAACGAGAGGACAGAACTCCCTAAACAAAATAATCAAACTAGCATGATGTCATCATGTCACTGCGCCGCCGTCTGCCCCCCCCCCTCCCCAGGAGGGGGAAGGGGGAGCCCCAGACAATCCGCACCGGCGATCCAACTGGCAGTTCTTAGGCTGGATGTCAAAATCCGCGAAAAACACCACCGACCGAAGGGAGGGAGGGATGCCAGGAGCCTCCGGGACTCACCCAGAAAATGGTGTTTCATTACATTCAACACTGGTTTTCTGGGAGGGGGAGCCCCGTCGGCTCCCCGGAGCTACATCACCACAGATAAGGAAAATAGGGAAGAATCTGGGAGGTGGACGCCATGTTCCCTAACCTAAAAAACCCAGACCACAGACGAAACAAAGACCCAGAAGACCCGAACCCCAGAACAGAAATGAGGGAAGAAAGGCAATGCAGTTAACCAAAACACATCCACGACCCCAGAGGCCAAGACGCGCAGAGAACAGCGAAAAAATCACAACCGAAGAACAAAGGATGCACCCCCGGGCAGACCAACCAAACAGCAACCCAAGGACCAAAACTAAGAGAAGAAAGAAAAGAGACCATACGGGCCAACGATCAGGATGGCACCGGAAACACAAGAGCAGGCTGGAGGCGAACCAACGCCCAAGACAGCAAGCGGAACAGAGCAGAAGGAACAGCAACACTGAACGCAAGCTGTTGCGGCTCCGCCAGCACCACCCAAGATGAGGTGACAGCACACGGACCCAGACGACAGTCCCGGAACAACCACGAAGGGAAGACGAGCCAACCCTATCAGAGACCGAAGGACCCTTCGTAGAGATAGGAAAACAGGAAGGATCGCCAGGAAAACAACACACCACCCCTGAGACGAAGCACGCATGTGGGAGACCAACAACGAAGCCACCAATGCCCACACAAGCAACGAAAACCTAGAGACAAAAACCCGAGAAGCGAAAACTCGAGGGGAAGAACGAACCAGCCCTGTACAGAGCTGGACCGATCCACAAAAAGAGGCGGATCCGCAGGAAGACCCACAGGACTGGAACCGAGTAAAGCAGCAGGTCTTGCCAAGGCAGGCAATACCAAAAGGAACAGCCGCCAGGGAACAAGGAACCCAATCCCAGCGAGCAGAAAGGGAACCAACCCAGGTGAGCAGAAAATGCCCCGTTTGGGAGGAACCCCCCCCCCCCCCAGGACCCCTGAAGGACCAACAAGGCCAAACACCAAGGAGCCAGGGCCCAGGCAGGGGCCAACGAGGAAAAACGAGCACCTTGAACGAAAGCGCGAGACGCAAAGCAAAAAACAGCGACCCCGCAACCCAAAGGAGCAGGGAAGAATGACGCACACGTCCCCGAGGTATCCATGAGGAGAACTATGCAGGATGTGAACCGCAGGAAAACAAAAACACTCGTTCCGGAAAAGGAACAAAAAAAAAACGGAGCCAAGACAGGAGTCTCAGCTACTCGTCCCAAGAAAAGGAACCAGGAGGGCAGGAGCAGTGGACCGAAAGGCCACAACCCCCACAGACAGTGCAACACAGAAGCCTGCAGTGAGATACAAAGAAAAAGTGAAGACACTCAGTACCAAAATAGAATACCGGGGTAGTCCAAAAGCAGGAACTGAGCATGGACCGTGGCTCACCCAAGAACCCAACATCAGTATAGCCAATAAGCACCGACCCAGATACAAGCTAGAATATGCAGCTGTTGTGTGGTGCCCATATCTTAAGAAGCACATCAACAAACTGGAAAAGGTGCAAAGACATGCTACCTAAGTGCGTGTTCGGTACATGCTACCGAAACGCATTGCGTAATTTGCCCGAAACGCATTGCGTAATAGTGGCTTTAGGCATTGTATGTACTAGCTCTATCTATAAATTGATCCACTTATGTAAAATCTCTCTGTGTATGTACCTTTCCTGAATAAACATATTTATATTTATTATTTATTTATAAGTGGCTCCCAGAACTGAAGGGCAAGAGCTACGAGGAGAGGTTAGAGGCATTAAACGTGACAAAACTAGAAGACAGAAGAAAAAGAGGTGATATGATCACTATGTACAAAATAGTAACAGGAATTGATAAAATCGACAGGGAAGATTTCCTGAGACCTGGAACTTCAAGAACAAGAGGTCATAGATTTAAACTAGCTAAACACAGATGCCGAAGAAATATAAGAAAATTCACTTTCGCAAATAGAGTGGTAGACGGTTGGAACAAGTTAGGTGAGAAGGTGGTGGAGGCCAAGATCGTCAGTAGTTTCAAAGCAAAGTAGTTACATGACAAAGAGTGCTGGGAAGACGGGACACCACGAGCGTAGCTCTCATCCTGTAACTACACTTAGGTAATTACCCGCCGAACGACAGTGGAGAGGCAGGACCAAAGAGCCCGAGCTCAACCCCACAGTAACATACCAGGAGCATCGTTAGTGGTTCGCCCGAAACGCCATGCGTATTAAAGGCTGTAAGCATTGCATGTACAGTTACCTGAATAAAAGGTGGAAGTCGAAGGTGAAATACAGTGGTACCTCGGAATACGAGTGTCCCTGAATATGAGTTTTTCGGAATATGAGCAGGATTTGCTCGGAAAATGTTCCTCTGGAAGGCGAGGGTTACCTCGGAAGGTGAGGGTTACCTCGGAAGGTGAGGGTTACCTCGGAAGGTGAGGGTTACCTCGGAAGGTGAGGGTTACCTTGGAAAACTGCAATGAACGATGCGGAACACACGAGTACACTGCCAAGAAAACAAAACGAACATCCCGGCCCCAGCAAGCGAGGTACGAACCACGCCACCCGGTGGACGGGTGGTGCAGTTTGTATGCCAGGTGGACACACACATATTGTACATACACATAACTTACAGGCACATCGTATAAACACCAGGAAGGCGTACGTAACAAATAATGTTCCAATAATATTGGAAGGTACGAAGAGGTTCGCGAACCAATGAGAACCACAACAATCAAGCACAGATGCACAGAGGTACATATGGACAAAAGACACCCCTGATCAAGGGATACAAAGGTACCCCAATACGAAGGAAACAGTATCGTGATGTAAGCGCGAAAATGGTGAGGGAAAAGGGGGGGGGGGCGAAATACACCCCCCAGGAAGGACGGGACCGACAAACCCGAAGGGACACGGAACCGAACCCAGGGAGGGGTAGACCCGAGCCAACACGAACGCAGAGGGGGAAGGAACAACCTCACTCTGAGGAACTGCCAGCCCCACACCGAGGGTACAAATACCCAAGCGGGGCAAAATGGGGCCATAGCACCCCCAAGCAACCCCCTCCCCAACCCCGGAAACCTCTACAGCAAGACCCGGTGCCAAGCCGCACCCCCAAAGCTCCAGCTTCACAAGGAAAAGCCGGGGCAGCCACACAAACACTAAGAAAGGGAGCCCACTGATCAGACCCATATGGCACGGCTGGAGGAATAAACTCGAATGCCCCCGCTGCCACCCAGGAAGAGGAAAACCCCTGAGACTGCCCGAGTCTCAACCCAACCAGACCCTGCCCCAACCCCGAAACCTGACCCATGGTTTGGAGCCGGAAGCAAGGGAGGAAGCGTGCACAGCAGAAGGGAAAGGACGAGGAGCGGAAGAAGCCAGAGCCGAAGCAACCCCCACCCCCAAGTCCGGACCCCAACAACGGAGCCCCCGTGGGGTTTTCCAGGGCCCTTAGCCTTGGTTATACGCTAAGGAAAGCCCTGGCAGGGTACCGCGAACCGGCACCCAAGTCTACCAAACAAACTCGTAAAAGTTGAACCCCCGGGACGTGTCCACTCACGGGGGCCAAGCAGGGAACCAACAGAAAATATAAATATAAACTCCTAGAACAGCAAAGGGAGACCACAAAGGCAGACCCACCTACCAGGCAAAACAAAAAGAAAAGAAAATTCCGCAAGAGGACAACGTACCCAGGCTGAACAGAGCCGGCCGCTGTTATTGGTGAAAACTAGCTGTGCAGTACCCCACACCCCTACCAGTGATGAAAACTACCTCTTACCCAGAGACAAACAAGGACAACAAAAGCTCACCCGACTCCAAGGGCGCCCCAGTACCGAGCAATAAAGGACACAGCGGAGGTAGAACCCAAGGTGACTTGTGAAAGGTGGGCCCCAAGCCCCAAGGGCGGTACTTACAGGGCACCTAGGGAAGAGAGCCCTAGGTGCATGCAGCCTGAGTATCGTGAAATCTCACTCCTGGCTCACACCACACCGGTAGAGACAGTCCACACCACAAGGCACAGAACTGAAACAAAAACCGGAGCCAGAGGCACTCGACCGGCCAGTAATTCCATCTGCTAAGAACTGCCAGTTGGACCGCCGGCGCGGATGGTCTGGGGCTCCACCTTCCCCCTCCCAGGGAGGGGGTGGGATGCGCAGACGGCGGCGCGGCGACGTGATGACGTCATGCTAGTTTGACAATTTTGTTTGGGGAGTTCTGTCCACTCGTTCGGTTTTTGGTAGCAATATTTTCACCAGAACAGGGGTTTGTTTTGGGGCGCCTACCTTTCTGAGTGCCTATCACAGTCGATGGCAGACATAGAATGCTCCCAACCACAGGGAGGGGGGTTTCTATAGGCCATTGCTCCTCATGCCTCTCTGAGGGGGCCAGGTTCTGGCTCATGGTCCTCGGTAGGCAAGAACTCCAAGCACTTTGATGCCAGAAAGTTATACATATCCATTCAGCCTGGATAACTCTGGGGAGCCAACGGAGCTCCCCCCAGAAAATGGGAGATGATATAGGTGGTGATAATAATGGCAAGGGCAATGACCTGTGAGACCGCAGCACGCCTGGCACTCTCCCTGTACAGGACACACTTGCTGTATCATCTGCATCCGTATCTGTATCACTTGTATTGGACACTTATATTAGTTCTTTATCGTGCCTTGTTTCATCAAAATCACTACCCATTTCTTTTTCAAACAAGAATGCCTGAATTTCCATTCTGATAGCGCTCTTTCAACACTGCATCCAACAGGAGATTGGGAGCTGGAGGCAAGTGCGTCAGCCATGGTTGCTCAATTTGAACTAAGCCTACCCGTGGCTCTGGGGCATGCTGGGAAATTTGTTCAAGATGGCTGCCACTCACTGAAGGCCTTAACCCATTAACTGCGTTGCCTCCAGATATGACACCTCCGTGGTGCGCAGGAATTAAATTCTCTGGAAAATTTTTTTTGTTCTTTTTAAAGTGTCAAAAACCCTTCCCTCAGTATGGGTATGTAAAAAAAAAGTCGTAATTGTACTTACTTTGGCTGCTATGGGGTCCGTAAGTTGGGGCGTGACGTCATGATTCCCCGTGCGCCCATGCCGTAAGCTCCCGGGGCGGGTGGGGTGCTCGGGGCGGGGCGAGTGGGGTGCTCGGGGCGGGGCGCGCGAGTTGCCGCGAATATATTTTCGGTCATTTTTTGCGCACCTTTCTAAATACATTTTCATTGTTTTTACATGCCAATCCAATGTATAATTAACACGTACACTCTATTATCGCAGTACAACATCCGTACTGTCCGTAGACACTGTGTTACGTGCATCGCAAACATCACTTATCCTGCACAATTTCCAATGTATCATGCCTAATATATTTATATTTACATTTTATATACACACTGTACAGTATCACACACTATATACACACACCATAAACACACTCAGTACTCCGCGAGTGTGTGATATGCTGCGAAACAGCCAACGGGGCAGAGTGGCACCTTGCACTCCACGCACCAGGTGCTGATGCATCTTCGTTTTTGTTCTCTGCGGGTAGTGTTCCTGCATACTATACAAGCACGTGTACCCTTCTCCCGTGATGCTGTGCCTGGCATATACTCGAGCATATGTACTCCGAAGTTCTCATTACCCCTCAATCTGTCTGGAGCTGCGTGTGGCATTGTTGCTTGCACTCCGTGCGGTACAATAGAACCCTCCTTGCCATACTTTACTAGCAGCTGTGACACAACACCAGTACTGAATGTACGTATAGACGGTCTCCTGCCAGATTTTACTAGGTACATATTGTAGCAGTTGAGCACTGCAACATCCATGAGGTGGAAGAAGAACTTTTTCGTCCACTTCACAGACTTGCGCACGCACTCCACTCCACCAAGCATCATGTCACACTTATCGACGAGGCGCATGTTCACGTTATAGTCTATGACACAGTCTGGCTTATACACGGTGTTGCGTGTCTGAAAGTGGACTTTCCCACTGTCCAACATGGCACCGGTGTGAATCGTAGTCAGCATATTCACCTCGCGTCTGTCCTTCCACCGCACTGACAGCGTTTTGTCACACTTGCGCAGCTGGCACTCACCCACGGCTATAGCTATTCCGAACACTGGCATTTCCTTCCTGTGGCCCTTCACAGTGCCACATACGCCGGTGTTGTGGGCAAGGAGGTATCTGGTCAACAAGGGGCTGGTGTAATAGTTGTCGGTGAACAGTACATGCCCCTTGTTCAGCAACGGTTCCATCAGGGTTTTAACTACACTGCCTGAGAACCCGTGTTCATCTTGAGCTGGTATGTCGACGTCTGTACCAGAATATAATATCATGTCCAAGACGATACCAGTCTCACAGTCGCACAGCACAAAAAACTTCAGTCCAAATCGGTGCCGCTTTGATGGGATGTACTGCTTGAATGCCAGTCACCCCTTGAACAGTACAAGCGACTCGTCAATAACCACATTCTGTCCAGGTACAAAATAATCCCTGAACTTCCCTCTCATGTCACTGAACATCTTTCGTACTTTCCACAGTCTGTCTTGTTTGTCCTCATTTTCATTATTCTCGAAATGCAGGCACCTGAGAATCAAGAGAAACCTATCACGCGACATGTACCGGTTGAACACGGGCGATGGAACAGGGCTGTATTTGCTCCAATAATCCTGGATGACAGCTTTCTCAGAGTGCTTCATCATCATGGTGAGTGCCAGAAACACGTACATTTTGTCGATTGTCGTATCCTTCCATCGTGTGAGGCGTGAGGCAGGTAAAATGCCGTCGTCTATGAGGCTGTGAGTGAACCTGTTTGTCTCAGTCACAAGATGCGTCATGAATACATTGTCAAAATATGCCTGAAAATATTCCATGTCTGCCATATCATCACCAGTATATGGGAATAATGGTGTAACACCAAAATCGCTATCATCAAATGTTGGTATTTGGGGGACAAATGTGGTGCAATCCTCCCACACAAGTACACCAGGGGGTTTGGTGTTGGCGCCAACACCACGGCCAACACCACCACGAGCACCATAACTATGGCTACGTGGTCTGCTGCTTCTGCTGGAGCTGCGTGAGGGTATGCTAGGTGCTGAGGCAGATTTACGTACTGTAGACCTACCACGAATAAATGATGTTGAGGGGCCACTGTCATTGTTGTCCACATGCTGTGAGACACGCTGCCGCCTGCCGCGGCGTGTTGCTGAGGCAGCAAAACCCCGCCTGGTAACACCACCGCTGCTTGTACTCGGGTCGTCTACACTACTCGTATCAGAGCCAATGTCACTGAAGCCCGAGAATGATTCATCACATGTACTATCACTGAATAAACTACTAGCGTCTGGGGACATACATGATGGTGGTGATGATAACGGTGTTGACCCAGGGCGGCGAGGCAGGCCGGGCGAGGCACGTGTACCACACACACACACCGCATCTTCAAATTCCGTCTCCTCCTCACTCGTATCAGATCTCTGAGTAAGGTCTTTTTCTGGATCATAGTCTAGGTCATCATCCAGAGCACCGTCATCTTACAAAATGTCGCGTATTTCCTCCTCAGAGAGTCTTTTTCCATGACCGCGGGTCACCGTGGAGCGGGAGCTCGTAGAGGATGCGTCAGACATGGTTGCTGCTGTGAAACTGAGGCTCCCCACAGCCGCAGGGCATGCTGGGATTTTTTTTGAAGATGGCGGACGATCACTGGGGCCCCCACCCACCCATACCATACCCACGTCACCGCGCGCCAGTTTTGAATGGAACGTGAAAAATAAAAATGCCCGGAGGCGCGTTGCGCAAACCAGACGCGAGCCTGCAGGCGCGTTGCGCAGTTTAAGGGTTAAGGCCTGCATCTCGTAACCAACCTACCATGCACACAGTTTGAACCTTTCGATATCCTAACATCGCTTACGAGTCGAGTGGCACACCACTCATACTTCCTGTTATGTCTGGTGGCGCAGTGCAGTAGTTAACACTATCGCGAGCCGTTTGTGTGCGCACCGCAGAAATGACGTCATGCGCCATTCGATGCGGGTGAGCGTGCGGCGATACCGAAAAGTGTATACTCGTTTCAGTTTTCTTACCTTAATTCTCGTGCTACATCGTTCGTTTTGGTATCATTGTGTTCACAATAGAATTCTCTACAGGGGTATATGCATATAAGGTCTAAAAGCCCGGCATGAATCCCCACAGCAAAGTCGCCCAAGTTATCCGTGAACGAGCACCAATTGGCACACCTGCAGACTAATGTATATACTCATTCAGTTTGATAAAATAAATTTTCGTGTTACGTGTTTCATTTTGGTATCAAATTGTTTGCAAAATAAAGACACGAATTTTAAAACTAGTCCCATAATAGAACAATAAATGGAATTTTAACAATTATTTTAACTTTTGGACACTCATCACCACAAAGTTATTTATATCTTTCCAGTGTTCTGACATCAATTTTCGCATCACGTCTTTCACTTTGGTATCAAATTGTTCGCAATATAAAGGCGCGTATTTTAAAATAAGTCCAATAATAATAGAACAATAAATGTAATTTTAACAATTATTTTAACTTTTGGACACTTTTGGACGCTCATCGCCACAAAATTATTTATATCTTTCCAGTGATCTGACATCAATTTTCGTGTTACGTCTTTCATTTTGGTATCAAATTGTGCGCAATCTAAAGGCGCTCATTTTGAAACCACTCCCAGATTGATCGGAAAAAAATTTAAATTTTTAACAAATATTTTAATGAGTGACTCTGGACTTCATCACCCGAGACGACTCAAGAGAAAAATGAGTGGCGACGGGTGGAGGCAACGAAGTGCGATAGAGTTAAGGCACCCTGTGCAGTTCAGTGATTAAGGGGGGGTCTTCCCTGCTACCACTTTTGAAAATATGTTAGCCTTTTTTCCATATATCTGCCAGGACTCCTGAGGACTCTTGTGCCTCTATGAAGACTAGAGCCAGGCTCTGGCTCTAGTCTCCAGTAGGCCATACATGACTCCTAATAGTTGATGTGACTCGATAAGTAAATTTTCAATAGTGGGAAGCCATTTCAGTGTCATAATGTCAGGAAGCCACCAAGAGAATCCTCTATAAGTACTATAAAATCCTACTAAGGATATTGTTATTATCTCAGCCTGCAGGGGAAACGAGTCTCCCCCTTGAGAGTTATTCAGCAAGACCTGACCTGAATAAGAGGTCACAGAAGTGTGGACATGAAGATACAGATGTAAAAACAATTGGTTGGATTTAATAGACAATTTAAGAATATGGGCAGTGAATTAGGATATAGAGAAATGACTGGTTATGAGATGTGGATAATTTGGTGGAGGTGTGAGGCTTGCTTGAGAGGAGCTTAAGTCACCTGAGTACCAGACATCATCAGGGGAAGCTGCGCTCCGTTTGAGCTCCTGTTAGAGAGGAACCCCTGTTTGATATACCTTCAAGAGGAAGAAAGTGTGCAGACGTTCCAGCTGTGGAATCGAGCTGGGAACGTTGTGGTCTCAAGTCCTGGACGGCGAGGAGAGTTTGTTAAGCCGCCCAGAGACATTATCGTGGGCCGTGGGAGCACCCTGGTCAGACTCCGTAAAAGGGAGAGCGCCCTGCAGGAGACATTTTTGTGGTAAGCCCAAATTTAGCCAGTTTACAGTGATTGCCGGTAGTTGATCGTGTGCCCAGCGATCGTAGTGAATGTTTATTGATACGTTAGACATGTTTTGGTAAGACAGGAAGCCTAAATAAGAGGATGGAGATGAGAGAGACAGCTGGAGGGACGAGCAGCATGTCCTCTCCCGTCGACCGCCTGGAGCCAACTGACTGGCGGCAGAGGACCGCTCCCAGAGTGAGGAGCCGCCCGCCTGGCTGGGCGGAGCATAGACCAGCCCAAACTGGGGAGTCCACTCTCACAGCATGTAGAGAGCAGAGAGATGTTAGGTGCGAACATATTGTGTGGTTATTTTCGTTTGTGTGTTTAAAGAGAAACATTTTTATTGGCGTGTTAATGGGTTGCAGGTTTGTCTTTGGAAGGAGTTGCTGAGAGAACTTCGAGGCCAGTAGAGGAGGATTCAGTGGATGGAACTCCAAGGCTATTGTAGAAATACTGAGCTCTGTGGAAGAGCAGTCCCTATAGTGAGGAGTTGGACCTCAAGCTGTGAGAGGAGAAGCAGTGGAGAAAAGTTCACATGCTTTTGTGATACCAGTGGTGAAGCACCATTGTTGATAAAGGAAGACTTCATGGTGTAGCAGCCAGGAGAGCTGTGGAAGACCCTGGCAGAAGTGGTGAAGCACCTTTGTTGTTCAAGGGAGACTTCATGGTGTAGCAGCCTGGAAGAGCTGCGGAGGATCCTGGTAGATAAACCCGGAAGAACCTGAAGATGTCAGGGTAGTGAACTTCCAGATGTGGACGGGATGTTCTAGTTGAATACTTGTAGGGAGTTGGTAGAGTGTTTGGTTGTCATTAGCGTGCAAGACACAGTAAAAGGCGAGTGATTGTTTGCCATTTTTGTGCCAAGGAGTACTTATACTGAAGTATAGGGTTACAGTCATAGGCTGGATCACCTGCAGAGACATACATGTGTGTTCTAGGACTGATAGGGTGATCGATTGATCATTGTTATATATCAAGGAAACATTTATACTAATATTTATGTTATTGCAGTCATATGCTGGTTTTCCTTGTATGTGTTTATAGATATATATTCTCTTGCTGATAGTGCAGCATTGTGTTATAAGACTTGACCTACTTGAAGAGGTTGGTAGTATTAGGTGGTGAATCAGGAGATACAATACCACTTGATAAGCAGATGATAGAGTTCTGATGGTGTTGGAGTGCAACCTGACTGAAATAGTATAGAGTGTAGGATTCATTATTATTATTATGTGTGTGTATGTGCTTTGTCCAATAATGTATTCAAATTTGCTGGTGTTTG
>WNGS01159162.1:0-10904 GCA_020271785.1 Procambarus virginalis
GCTTCTTCATCATCTGTTTCTGATTCACTGTCTGTTGCAGCTTCACTTGGTTTACTGGGTTCATGTGGGCGGCTTGTTATTCAGTAGCCTCATGCATTGAATTTATAGAATCCAGGGAATATAGAGATGAGCTGTCTGAAAATTGATCAGACTCTGTGAATGAATCATTACGCGAAGTTGTATTAGATGAGACTGTAGAAAATGAAGGTTGAACAATTATAGATCCAGTGTAAAGATCTAGTTTAATTAGAGGAATCTCCTCATTTTGAGGTAGCTCATTTATTTCATCTGAGCTGTTTGCTTGCTTGGGTATAGGTAAACTACAAAAATGTTCTAACACAGTAGGAACATTTTGTGTCGCAAGCAATTTGTAATAATGATCTAACTTGGCCTGAATTTTGTCTGCATAGTTGGCAAGGTCAGATTCAATTAATCTCGAATATATCCTTTACTTGGTCATATTTTTGACTAGCCACCTTTGTGGAAATTCAGAACCTGGAAATATTAACTGGGTTAGTTCCTAACCAGTAATCACGTCAAGAAGTCTTGATAAGTGACTTTGAAAACCTTTCAAGGTTTTTCCAGTTTTTTTCTGGAGTAGCCATGTTGGCTATGGGTTTGAGCCTTATAGGGCTTATATAGCTACTTGGAAAGCTATGGTACTTGCTCATATATGTAGAGCAGGTATAGTTATTAATAGCCTAATATATTCTTGATTAGGTTGATTTTAGTTTACCTCATTTGGAGGTTGGGTTACCTACCTAACAGGCACAACTAAAATTTGAGTTGTACTTGAATATCACTATGGGATTTCCTCGGCTTAGCTCTTCATTATCGGCTTTGGATGGATATAGTGACATTCAGTAACACTCAAAGAATACATGAAATAATGATAAATGCAATTAATAGTTATGGTCACTCCCTACTTTGGGTCAGCGCAAATTAAATAATATATATATCAATACTGTCTAACACAGTAATAGTTAGGTAATAATTCTATCTATTTATGCAGCTAATGGTTTAGGCTGAATTTGTACAAATCTCAGTACAATTGCAGTGAAAAATATTCTACCTCTATTGGGTTGGCATAACTACAATAATGTGGTGCAATAATGTGTAAAATAGTGCTGTTTTTTGGATTTCGTAATTTTATATATATATATATATATATATATATATATATATATATATACACTTGTAGGAAATATGTGTATAAGAAATGTAATGAACGCAAGATTATGAACGTGTTTGGCAAGTATTCAACTGTTGTAAATAATGTTTAACACCTGACAATACTTCCTAATTGAGGAATGTAATGTTATCAGGGTTAGTAATGATTAATAAATTTATGAGATCAGTAATTTGGGTTAGTATACTGGACCCTGGAAAATTTATGAATTTACTGACTTGGCCCCCCTCCCTGTTCAGCTCGCTGATGCCGTGAGGGGGGCTTAGTGGGCGGCTGCTGGAGTGTGATGCTCCATGGGACAGTCCTCTGTCCTTTTGTAGCGTTGTACTCCTGCTGCTGTCCTCTCGAATTATGCTGAATGACTTTTCCTTTTCCTTCTGTTTCATTTTTCTCCGCCCCTCCTCTTCTCCTATCTGCTTGTTGTTTCCTGCCGACCTTTTGCTGGTTTTGGTTCTTCCTTTGGACTTCCTCTATTTTGACGCCCGGGTGCTTGAGGAGGCATACTCTTGCACCCGTAGAACTGTAGTACCGAATGTCTTGAGCGAGGGGAACCTTTTATTGTCAATCCCCCTTTCGTCACTGAACCCATCTCGACGGACTGACGGTTCTTAAGGTGGCGTTTGTGGGGCGTATACTCATGACGCACCCCTAGGGGGCTCCGGCATGATCGGCGATAGCTTTTTGTTGGGTGTCCTGCCTCTAATTGTGGCTCCATGGTGGGTATGGGGGCACATTCGTGAATGAATGTTTTCTCTTTGTTCCTATGTCTACTTCTGTTCCTCATTTACCTTCTCAGGCTCGTGGGGTGGGCGACCAAGCCCCCGAGTCGGTCTGTATTGGAAGACCAGGCTCTGTAGCCTCTGCTGCATTGGGCCCCGACCTTGCTCCACCTTTGGCCTCTCTGACTACTACCCTCGGTTCCCCTCCCTCCTCTGTGGTTGGGTCGAGCCCGAAGCCCCCAGTGGTGTCTACCTCGTCTCCTGGCCCGGCTCAGTCTCTTGTTGTGCCTACTGCACCTTTTCACCCCTCTCTCTCTCTGGGGGTTCTCAATGCCGTCCTCGACACGGCCGCACTCGCTCGATTCCTTCCCGTTCTGATGCATATCAAGACTTGTTTGGTCCCACTTCGTGGGGCAAATACTTTGATCTCCTCCCTCTTGATTATGCGCCTCCTGACAATTTCTCCCTCCATCGACATCTTGTTGATTCTGTCGCTGCCTCTTTTACCTTCAACCCCACTCGTCTCGGTACACGTGTCGTTGCTGCTCCTTCTCAGGATGCAGCTTCCCGCTTGGCTGCCTGTTCGGCTCTCAAAGAATGTTCAGTTGAATGCCAGTGTTGGCACTATTCTCCTCCCGCCCCATGTTGCGACCGGTGTTCGGAATCTGCAGGACTGCCACGATGACATTCGGCATATCCTTGATGCCCAGGGCCATTCTGTCCTCAAGGTGGACACGTTTACTCGTCCTCCTTGTGGTCGTCGCCGTCAACCTCTTTGGGTTTTGAAGATTACCTTTGATGGTAGGACCCTTCCAACCTCTGTCTTTCTTGCTGGTGCCAGGGTGCTCTGTCCAGGAGTACATTCCTTCTCCTAGGCTCTGTAACAAGTGCTGGAGGTTTGGACATGGTGCCCTCCGCTGCTCTGGAACTGTCTCTCTCTGTCCTTTATGTGGGGGCGAAGGTCACTCTAAGTCGGAGTGCACTTCTACCCAAGCTCGCTGCCTCAACTGCGGTGAGGCCCATCCTACCTTCTCCCGTGCGTGTATCCATTACAAGCTTGAGGCAGCCGTCCTCAACTTGAAGCACCGGGAGCGTTTATCTATTCCTGAGGTGAGGCGCCAGGTTCGCCGGCTCCCGGCTTATACTAACGTCTCATGCTCGCGTGTTGCGCTCTTCCTCTCCTCATCCTTCCCACCTTTCTCAGACTCACAACCGTTTCTGGGCCTTGGACCCTGATACGCCCACTGCCCCCTCCTCTGTTCCTTTGAGTTCTGTCCCGGAGGGTCCCCTCCTCCTGGTCCTCTGTCTGGGGTTCCCCTTCTTTCTACCCGGTCTGTCTTGTTTCCTGTGTCTTCTTCCTCGTCTCCCTCCGATCCTCCTTCCCATCCTTCTCCGTCAATTGACTCTCCCCGCCGCCTGTCGGTGCGGGCTGATGTCCATCGCTCTCCTAACGGCCGTCGTGTGTGCTCTCGTTCAGCTTCTGTTGAGACGCTGGAATCCATTGCCCGGTACGTAGTTGCTGGGACACCGGTCTCTTTAAGTCAGAAGTGTAAGCCTGGCTCCTCTCCTTCCTCCTCCCCAGTGGGTAAGAAGGCTTCACTTTCTTCCTCAGCCCCTACTACTGACTCTATTGCTCCTTCCCCTCCCATTTCGGTGGTTGTGCTACCTGTTCCTGCTATGAAGTTTCTTTTGCCCCCGCTTCCCTCTCGGTTGCTGCCCTTGCTGAGTACGCTCCCTCTTTCTACTCCCCCTCTTCCTGCTGCTGTCCTTGATTGCTCCTCTCCGTAGTCTCCTCCTCTTCCTCCTCCTCGTCTGGACCCCGCCCGCCCTCCACTGGTCTATACTCTCGGTTCCTTCCCTCCGTCTTTGCTCAGTTTACCCATGCCCCCTAACCCTGACTTTGCTGACCCTGATCTTCTTTAACGTGCTGTGTTGCTCTTTCGCCTTTGTTTCTTCCTTGTTCTCTGTTGTTGCCCTTTCTCTTCTTGTCGATGTCTATTCTTCAATGGAACGTTCGAGGTTATTATGCCAATTTCCTCGAACTGCAACTTCTGATTTTGCTGTTTTCGCCCCTTTGTGTCTGTCTCCAGGAGCCGATGCTTAGTGTTCGTCCTGGTCGCTTTCGTGGCTATTCGTTTTTCTCCCCCCACCCCCAGCTGCTGATGGGGCTCCTAATTCTTCTGCTCTCTTGATTTGCTCTGATGTTCCATATGTCCCCTTACTTTTTCCTTCGCCTCTCCATTGTTCTGCTGCTCGTATCTTTGTGGGGAAATGGTACACAGTTTGTTAGATTTATCTCCCCCGAGTGTCCCGCTTTCTCTTCCTGATCTGAAACACCTCCTGTGATCACTACTGTCTTCGCTATCTTGCGCTGTCCTTGCAACATCCTTCCTTTTGCCTCTGTCGTGCTTTAACTTTTACCCCTCCTGCCGTTCCTGTTCCTCTTCACCACCTTCCTCTTTCTGTCCGGTTATCTCGCTTACAGGATTCTCTTTCCATTCGTATTTCTATTATTTCTCCATGTGTTGTTCCTTCCCTGCCCCCGTGGAGAGTCCCCCTTCCGCAGTTTTGTACATCCTTGACCCGCATCACTAAGGCTTTTACTCCTCCTACGGTTCTAAAACGCCTTTTCCTTGAGCACTTTTCTTCTCACTCCCACTCCGTTTCCGTCTTCACTGATGGGTCTAAGTCTGGGGATGGTGTTGGCTACTCTGTTGTTTTTCCTGATCACACTTATATGTGTCGCTAACCTCCGGAGACTAGCATCTTCTCAGCGGAGCTTTATGCTGTTCTCTATGATCTTCGTCTCCAGCTTTCTCGTTGTCAGTCTTCTTTTGTAGTTGTTGTTGACTCTCGTAGTGCCCTCATGGCTCTCGGGTCCTTTAATCCGGTTCATCCAGTGATGTCGAGATCCAGCATTGGCTGTTTCTTGTTCACATTAAGTTTAAGTCAGTTGGGTTTTGTTGGGTTCCCAGCCATATTGGTGTCTCTTTAAATGAGCGTGAGGATACTGCCACCAGGGAAGCTGTCCGCTCTTGTCCCATCTCTCGTAAAGGTATTCCTTATTCCGACTTTTACCCAGTTATCCATTCCTCCATCCTTACCCGTTGGCAGGCTTGTTGGGTGTCTGTTACTGGTAACAAACGGCATTTCTTAAAAGTTGTGTGTCCTCATGGCCATCCTCCTACCATTGTAACCGGCGATGGGAAATGGCTCTGGCGAGGTTGCGTCTTGGCCATACTCGCTTAACTCATGGTCACTGGATGGAGCGCCACCCTGCTCCTTATTGTCCTAATTGCATTGTCAATCTTATGGTTGTGCATATTCTTGTTGAATGTCGAGCGTGTGTCTTGTTTTCCGACCGTCCCCCGCGGTCCCTTGTCTCTTGATAGTATTCTTGGTGACTCGGACACTTTTGATAACGTTCGCCTTATGCGTTTTTGTCCTCGTATTGGCGTCCTTAATATTTAGCGCCCTCTGATTATACTGCACATTTGATGGTGCTACATAACCTTCCCGGTTTGGTGCCTTCTTTTTAATAATTACTTACTTACTGCCTTGGATGAATCAGTAATTATAGATTTAATGTGGTTTAGGCTATAATATGGACAGTCTGCTGACAGCCGCAAATGAAATATTTGTATAGCCTAATAATTGTAACACATAATAATTGGTGTTAGTAAATAATTAGTTATGATTGTAGACAGCTTGATTTCCAGCTATCTATCTGCTTCGAAGGACCAAATTTTGTGTGGGAAAACTTATGTAAATCTTTTAAATTAATACTATTTTCAATAGCTACGAAGGACCAACACTTTTGAGAAAAGGTGGAAAACAGGGAAGAGAGCTAGTGGTATGATATTTTCTTCCAGGAACTAGTGTCCTATTGATGTTCTTTATTAATAAATCATTGATTATTAAAGGGACTGTATTAAGATTCAAATCCTCTCATCCGAAATAGGGGGGGGGGGTTACATGCGAAAAGATTAATATATTCCAAGCATGATTTCAGTGCTGGTTTATCACTGAATTAAATAAAAGTTATTAAATATTAAATGGATTATAATAATAATTATTAGAGGAAAATGTACCTCAATATACTACTATAATATTGAATAGTATGTAGTAAATCAAAGGATTAGAATAACTGATCTAATGAGGAGATCATTAAGGTAACTATATTTGTTAGTTATCTAATTCAAATAAGAGTAACAGCTTAGCTGTAAATTGAGAGAGATGAAATCAGTTGCTACACTCCACTGACGACGTATTGCATCGGACAAATTGTTGCAGGTGAAGGTGGGGAAGCGTAGCACCTCGCTTGACTTGGACCCGGGGGCTGGAAGGTAATTACATTGCAGGAAACTTCTTCTTAAGTAACCACTGTCACATCCTATACGGAATTCATTTTAAAGGATATATCCATCACTGCAGAAATCTTCTACAGCTATCATTGCAATATATATTCTTATATAAATTATTGAATACGGCTAGAGAGTAGACATACTGGATTTTGATGTTAATTTCTCAGCCTTACGACAACTATCTAAATGTTATATGTGCGCACAGTAAAACAAATAGAATAATTATAGTTGCCGGGCCAAGTGTCCATTGATGAAGGAATGATTCCAGATCCATCGACTTCAACTGCCGTGATAAGACGTCAACTATGGGCTGGAGAATTAATAGTTCCTGGATACTGTCGTTGTGGCAGAAATAACGTGACACTGCTCTCGGGATTGTGGGAGCAAATTAAATGACACTACGCAAGTTCCTTGCAATGGCGATTTTCTCTCTTCCACGCTGCTAATATGGCGTTGCAAGTAGGAATGGCGTCTCCTTCCTCCCTCCCTGGCTGCGATACGCATGCATAGAACGCTCCAAAGCATTCGCGAGCGTACATTATTTTACTTACTTTTAATTAATTAGGGAAGTAAGAAATAGTGACAAGTACTAATGTCACTGATGAAGGTATTCAGGTGCAATATATTTTTGCATACCGCATGTCAGTTTATTAATTAAGACTGCATAAAATAAAGGAAGGAATATTATATTGAATTAATTGATATTGCAATATTTTCCACTGCAGTTGGTAATTCACCTAAATATGCGAGTACAACTAAATAAATGATAATCCTTAATAAAGGAAAGTAATTAACTGGACTCTGTATAGATTCAACTAAAAGAGAATTAACTGTGACTTCCTGTTGCAAAACGTAGCTGCGTCATTGACACTAGGAAGAATTTGGCCAAAATGGTTTTGCAGTAGAAAACATTAATTGGGTTAATTCTACGAATTAGTAAAATTAGTAATTACTGTGGTTAATGCAATTAGGATGTATTGTTATATAACAATGATGTATTAATGTTCGATAATTTCCAACACAGGTCACTCTTACACCACTCGTGAGGCGGGCAGGTCACTCTCACACCACTACTGAGGCGGGCAGGTCACTCTCACACCACTACTGAGGCGGGCAGGTCACTCTCACACCACTACTGAGGCGGGCAGGTCACTCTCACACCACTACTGAGGCGGGCAGGTCACTCTCACATCACTACTGAGGCGGGCAGGTCACTCTCACATCACTACTGAGGCAGGCAGGTCACTGTCACATCACTACTGAGGCGGGCAGGTCACTCTCAAACCACTACTGAGGCAGGCAGGTCACTCTCGCACCACTACTGAGGCGGGCAGGTCACTCACATCACTACTGAGGCGGGCAGGTCACTCTCACACCACTACTGAGGCAGGCAGGTCACTCTCGCATCACTACTGAGGCGGGCAGGTCACTCTCACCCCACTACTGAGGCAGGCAGGTCACTCTCGCATCACTACTGAAGCGGGCAGGTCACTCACACCACAACTGAGGAGGGCAGGTCACTCTCACACCACTACTGAGGCGGGCAGGTCACTCTCACACCACTACTGAGGCGGGCAGGTCACTCTCACACCACTACTGAGGCGGGCAGGTCACTCTCACACCACTACTGAGGCGGGCAGGTCACTCTCACACCACTACTGAGGCGGGTAGGTCACTCTCACACCACTACTGAGGCGGGCAGGTCACTCTCACACCACTACTGAGGTGGGCAGGTCACTCTCACATCACTACTGAGGCAGGCAGGTCACTCTCACACCACTACTGGGGCGGGCAGGTCACTCCCACACCACTACTGAGGCGGGCAGGTCACCACTACTGAGGCTGGCAGGTCAATCTCACACCACTACTGAGGCGCGCAGGTCACTCCCACGCCACTACTGAGGCGGGCAGGTCACTCTCACATCACTACTGAGGCGGGCAGGTCACTCTCACACCACTACTGAGGCAGGCAGGTCACTCTCACACCACTACTGAGGCAGGCAGGTCACTCTCACACCACTACTGAGGCGGGCAGGACACTCTCACCCCACTACTGAGGCGGGCAGGTCACTCTCACACCACTACTGAGGCGGGCAGGTCACTCTCACACCACTACTGAGGGGGGCAGGACACTCCCACACCACTACTAAGGCAGGCTGGTCACTCCCACGCCACTACTGAGGCTGGCAGGTCACTCTCACATCACTACTGAGGCGGGCAGGTCACTCTCACACCACTACTGAGGCAGGCAGGTCACTCTCACACCACTACTGAGGCAGGCAGGTCACTCTCACACCACTACTGAGGCGGGCAGGTCACTCTCACACCACTACTGAGGCGGGCAGGTCACTCTCACACCACTACTGAGGCGGGCAGGTCACTCTCACACCACTACTGAGGCTGGCAGGTCACTCTCACATCACTACTGAGGCAGGCAGGTCACTCACTCACCACTACTGAGGCGGGCAGGTCACTCTCACACCACTACTGAGGCTGGAAGGTCACTCTCACACCACTACTGAGGCAGGCAGGTCACTCTCACACCACTACTGAGGCAGGCAGGTCACTTTCCCACCACTACTGAGGCGGGCAGGTCACTCTCACACCACTACTGAGGCAGGCAGGTCACTCTCACACCACTACTGAGGGGGGCAGGACACTCCCACACCACTACTGAGGCAGGCAGGTCACTCCCACGCCACTACTGAGGCTGGCAGGTCACTCTCACATCACTACTGAGGCGGGCAGGTCACTCTCACACCACTACTGAGGCAGGCAGGTCACTCTCACACCACTACTGAGGCAGGCAGGTCACTCTCACACCACTACTGAGGCGGGCAGATCACTCTCACACCACTACTGAGGCGGGCAGGTCACTCTCACACCACTACTGAGGCGGGCTGGTCACTCTCACACCACTACTGAGGCTGGCAGGTCACTCTCACACCACTACTGAGGCGGGCAGGTCACTCTCACACCACTACAGAGGCGGGCAGGTCACTCTCACACCACTACTGAGGGGGGCAGGACACTCCCACACCACTACTGAGGCAGGCAGGTCACTCCCACGCCACTACTGAGGCTGGCAGGTCACTCTCACATCACTACTGAGGCGGGCAGGTCACTCTCACACCACTACTGAGGCGGGCAGGTCACTCTCACACCACTACTGAGGCTGGCAGGTCACTCTCACATCACTACTGAGGCAGGCAGGTCACTCACTCACCACTACTGAGGCGGGCAGGTCACTCTCACACCACTACTGAGGCTAGAAGGTCACTCTCACACCACTACTGAGGCAGGCAGGTCACTCTCACACCACTACTGAGGCTGGCAGGTCACTCTCACACCACTACTGAGGCAGGCAGGTCACTCTCACACCACTACTGAGGCAGGCAGGTCACTCTCACACCACTACTGAGGCGGGCAGGTCACTCTCACATCACTACTGAGGCAGGTAGGTCACTCTCACATCACTACTGAGGCCTGCAGGTCACTCTCACATCACTACTGAGGCGGGCAGGTCACTCTCACACCACTACTGAGGCGGGCAGGTCACTCTCACACCACTACTGAGGCAGGCAGGTCACTCTCACACCACTACTGAGGCGGGCAGGTCACTCTCACACCACTACTGAGGCGGGCAGGTCACTCTCACACCACTACTGAGGCGGGCAGGTCACTCTCACACCACTACTGAGGCGGGCAGGTCACTCTCACACCACTACTGAGGCGGGCAGGTCACTCTCACACCACTACTGAGGCGGGCAGGTCACTCTCACACCACTACTGAGGCGGGCAGGTCACTCTCACACCACTACTGAGGCGGGCAGGTCACTCTCACACCACTACTGAGGCGGGCAGGTCACTCTCACACCACTACTGAGGCGGGCAGGTCACTCTCACACCACTACTGAGGCAGGCAGGTCACTCTCACATCACTACTGAGGCGGGCAGGTCACTCTCACATCACTACTGAGGCGGGCAGGTCACTCTCACATCACTACTGAGGCGGGCAGGTCACTCTCACACAACTACTGAGGCGGGCAGGTCACTCTCACATCACTACTGAGGCGGGCAGGTCACTCTCACATCACTACTGAGGCGGGCAGGTCACTCTCACATCACTACTGAGGCGGGCAGGTCACTCTCACACCACTACTGAGGCGGGCAGGTCACTCTCACATCACTACTGAGGCGGGCAGGTCACTCTCACATCACTACTGAGGCGGGCAGGTCACTCTCACACCACTACTGAGGCGGGCAGGTCACTCTCACATCACTACTGAGGCGGGCAGGTCACTCTCACACCACTACTGAGGCGGGCAGGTCACTCTCACATACTACTGAGGCGGGCAGGTCACTCTCACATCACTACTGAGGCAGGCAGGTCACTCTCACACCACTACTGAGGCAGGCAGGTCACTCTCACACCACTACTGAGGCGGGCAGGTCACTCTCACACAACTACTGAGGCGGGCAGGTCACTCTCACACCACTACTGAGGCGGGCAGGTCACTCTCACACCATTACTGAGGCAGGCAGGTCACTCTCACACACTACTGAGGCGGGCAGGTCACTCTCACACCACTACTGAGGCGGGCAGGTCACTCTCACACCACTACTGAGGCG
>WNGS01159162.1:32607-52844 GCA_020271785.1 Procambarus virginalis
TATAATAATTATTAGAGGAAAATGTACCTCAATATACTACTATAATATTGAATAGTATGTAGTAAATCAAAGGATTAGAATAACTGATCTAATGAGGAGATCATTAAGGTAACTATATTTGTTAGTTATCTAATTCAAATAAGAGTAACAGCTTAGCTGTAAATTGAGAGAGATGAAATCAGTTGCTACACTCCACTGACGACGTATTGCATCGGACAAATTGTTGCAGGTGAAGGTGGGGAAGCGTAGCACCTCGCATGACTTGGACCCGGGGCTGGAAGGTAATTACATTGCAGGAAACTTCTTCTTAAGTAACCACTGTCACATCCTATACGGAATTCATTTTAAAGGATATATCCATCACTGCAGAAATCTTCTACAGCTATCATTGCAATATATATTCTTATATAAATTATTGAATACGGCTAGAGAGTAGACATACTGGATTTTGATGTTAATTTCTCAGCCTTACGACAACTATCTAAATGTTATATGTGCGCACAGTAAAACAAATAGAATAATTATAGTTGCCGGCCAAGTGTCCATTGATGAAGGAATGATTCCAGATCCATCGACTTCAACTGCCGTGATAAGACGTCAACTATGGGCTGGAGAATTAATAATTCCTGGATACTGTCGTTGTGGCAGAAATAACGTGACACTGCTCTCGGGATTTTGAGAGCGAATTAAATGACACTACGCAAGTTCGTTGAAATGGTGATTCTCTCTCTCTCTCTTGCACGCTGCTAATATGGCATCACTAGTAGGAATGGCGTCTCCTTCCTCCCTGGCTGTGATACGCATGCGCAGAATGCTCCAAAGTATTCTCGAGCGTAAATTATTTTACTTACTTGTTAATAAAATAATTATTAATTTGGGAAGTAAGGAGTAGTGACAAGTATGAATGTCATTGATGAAAGTATTAAGGTGCAATATATTTTTACATAACGCAAGTCAGCTTATTAATAAGACTGCGTAAAATAAAGAATGGAATATTATATTGAATTGTTTTACATTTACCTAAATTAGCGAGTTCAGAAAGCAATAATGTGCTGTATAAATAAAACATCTAAATCTACGATTATCCTTAATAAAGGAAAGTAATTAACTGGACTCTCTTTAGATTCAACTAAATGTGGAGAGAATTCCTGTGACTTCCTGTTGCAACACGTAGCTGCGTCATTGATGCAAGGAAGAATTTGGCCAAAATGGCTTCGCAATACAAAACATTAATTGGATTAATGCTACTAATTAGTTTGATTAGTAATTACTGTGGTTAATACAATAAGGATGTATCATTATACAAAAATGATGCATTAGTGTTGGATAATTTCCAACACAACTCCGGGGCGGAACTTAGGTCGCATTTCAATGTTGAGTACTGACGTACCTTTGCCCTGCCCTGAAGTTATATTATAAAATTAGTATGTTAGTTTATTAGTACACACATAACGAATGTCCCGATTCTGTTGCACATATATGACTCAAAGGCATTATGGGAACTTGAATTATATATTGAAATGTTGAATAATTAAGGTATCTGTAACTAAGAACTCTCTAGAGCTTACAGTAGACTCAACGTCTAGGGTCGCTGTGACGTGTTATAATTGCATTACTTAGTCGCTGAATTGGTCTGCAAACTCAGCAAATGTTCTCAAGAACAGATAAGATTATTGCACAAGTTGTTTTCTACATTATTATACAGTAATTAAGAAATATTAATCATTGGGTCATTCAAGATCAAGGAGACTTCGATACTACAGTAAGGTCACTGTCTATGGTTGCTGTGACTTGTAACTGTTGAGTTACTAGACAATAACACATCACTGAGCATCATGATCACCCCAAACTCAAATGTGTAAATGTCTGCACTGAAGCAGAATTAAATTTGGTGTAATATGCACTATGATGCAGTAGTCTTTCTGACTAATGGTATAACTAATTTTCTAACTAGCTAAACGTAATGGAATATTAAAGAACTGAATATAGTTACTCATTAAATTAAGGAAGACTCCGAGTCGACAATGAGATTAGTAGCCTAGTCATTCTGATTTATAAACTAATTGAATTACAGCTCACAGGCTTAACACTGGAAAATCATTAATTCATCTTCAACTTTAGATGAGAAATTAATTTTACTAAATCAGTCTCTATGAGTAGTCAACTGTATTTGATTATGAGTACAGATTCAGCTGATACTCAGTTGACAAATAAAGTCCCTAATAACTACCTAAATAGATGGTTTAATTTTTCTACCCTACTAAGTAGAGGGCTAAGCTAATTGTAACAACTTACTAATTCTTTGTAGTGTCACTCAAGCTGAATGGTGAGCAATAATAATTGCAAGGTTATCATGGTGAGCAGTGGTACGCTCGGATTAACATTGTGAACAGTAATGTACTCGGATTAACATTGTGAACAGTAATGTACTCGGATTAACATTGTGTACAGTAATGTGCTCAAATTAACATTGTGAGCAGTAATGTACTCGGATTAACATTGTGTACAGTAATGTGCTCAAATTAACATTGTGAGCAGTAATGTACTCGGATTAACATTGTGATCAGTAATGTACTCGGATTAACATGGTGAGCAGTAATGTACTCGGATTAACATCGTGAGCAGTAATGTACTCGGATTAACATCGTGAGCAGTAATGTACTCGGATTAACATTGTGAGCAGTAATGTACTCGGATTAACATCGTGAGCAGTAATGTACTCGGATTAACATTGTGAGCAGTAATGTACTCGGATTAGCGTAAGGAGCAATTGAACGTTCAATTATCATGACGAGAAGTATTGTGCTCCAATTTGCATCGAGAACAATAAAGCGCTCAATTATTACGCTAACTCACGGGTGAGCTGTGGGTACGAGCTCATTAAGCATGTTAGGTTACAATGCTTAAAGTTTAATAGTAATGCATTAAACGATGGGAAACCCAAGGTTGCTGAAATTTAATTATTGTTACGATTAATCCTATTTGAAGATAATTTGTAACGTTTTCCAAAATTAAAAGTTTCACGGTTTATTAGTTCTATGTAGGTTCACTTACATATTGGTAAGTTTGCAAGTTTGCTCATGCTGTGCTCCTACAGTAATAAGCAGAAACGAAATAAAACAGCTCAAACAAAATTCGATGCAAATATTTTCACTAGCTCCTATAGCAGAAAACGTTGAATAAATAAGGTTTTCTTGGCAAACCTTAAACGCAGGTATAATGGACCTTGGTTCTGGTGAATTTACAGGTTTAGAAGTTTCTTGATGACTTCGTGTTACTTTTAAATTCATGAAATGCTGGGTGCATTCGGTGGTAGATTCTCTAGCCTAATATTAATAATTACAGAGAGGGTGCTACATTTTAGAGCCTAATATTATTAATTACCTAGGGAGTGCTAGATTCTCTAGTCTAGTATTATTAATTATATAGGGAGTGCTAGATTATCTAGCCAAATATAATTAATGACCTAGGGAGACTGAGTGTGTGTCAACTATTATTTGTCAAGAATAATTTTTTTTTCTATTTTTTTATTCATGAAACAAATACACGACAAGGAAAACATTACAAACATTAAGGCACCGAAGCACCAAAAAAAAACTTACACCAGTACACACCACCCATCAACATAACACAAATGTACATGCAAGCAGCACACAAAGCTGAATATACAGGATACAATAAAAAACACAGTGGACAAGTTACATAGCACAAACATAAATGAGAATCCATGGAACAAGGAAATTTCAATAGAAAAGTACAACAATAAAGTGCACAACCCCGACGAGGCGCGCCAAGTTACAGTAAAAACACACAACGGCGAAAAATTAAACATTGAGAAGTACAGGGACAAAGGTAAAACAAATTACAACACACACACCACCCATGGAACACCCGGCACACACAATACAGAAACACGCGACCATTCGACTGGAACACACAGGAACCGTGAGACAAACGACAAACACAACCCAGACACACGTGAAGAAACACCGGAACACGCAGGATCCGACAAAAAGGAACACACACACAGAAGCACACACACACACACACACACACCACACCACACACAGAACACCATGAGAAACACAATACAGAAGAGAACAGCCGAACACACACGGAAAACAGTACAGTATGAACTAAGCACAAAAACAATGCACACAAAGGACGAAACTAGGCAAACAATACAAGCACACAGCACACAATACAAGAAGGTTATAACCTTTCCAGGAGCACAGAATGCAAGCACAAAACTACGCATATTTATCGAGAAACTCCGCCTTCGGAAACCGCAAACAGTATGCCTCCCAAACGAGCTTTACATCATCAGACACGGTCTACCAGGCGACGCACAAGGCTGAGGCATCAGGTCCGGCACCCCATAAACAAAACACTTCACCTCGGTACCCAGAGAGTATAGGGACCACGTAGCCGGATACAACCCGGCTATCCACAGTAAGTTCCAAAGTCTTGTCGCACTCAGCGGGACTCCATTCGCCGATACCACAGGGAAGGGTGCAGCACAAGAGGTGCGAGCACCAGGGGACGAACGTGGTAGCCACACAGGACCGCATCGATAGACCCGTGTTCTTCACTCCAGGGGGAACCATAGGGAACGCACATTTGCTAGGGCTCCTACCACCGGGCACAGGACCAGAGGCCTCCCGGCGACAGGTTTCGTGAGGAGCACCACAAGGTCACGACCACTAGGCATCAACCTCCCAAGGAGGGAATGCAGCAGGCGCCGTAAGCGCCAACAGGAGGTCGCACAGGCTCCTCCAGCACATCATCCTCCACAACGTCACACTCTGCAGCCCCCCACGAGAGGGCGACACACTCCTAGTCCTCCGGGAACGCTTGGACAGAGGCTGCTGACCATCCGAACTGTCGCTCGCAGCAGGAGGCATCCCAGTAGAGCCCACGGCCGGCCGCAAGTCACCGGGCAACACATGATCCATAAAACACCAACTCAGCCACAGGGGGTACAGGCCCCACCCTGCAGGCAACACAGGAGCCGGAGACGGGGCCGGCGGAGGCGGAGGAGCCGGCGGAGGCGAGGAAGCCGACGGCGGGGGCGGGCCGCACCCCCCCACCACCCCGACGCCCACACCACCAACAGCACTAGCTGGAGCGGCATCCAACACTGCAGCCGTCCTCACACAAGGGGTATCATCCACAACTGACACATCCTCACGCTCGGGCAAGGGAGGAAAATCCGCTTCATTAAACACATTCACCCGATCATACATCCGAGTGTCGCAGGCAGCAGCCAAATGTCCAACGTGGCCACATTTAACACGTTCGAGTCTGCCCACGGTAGGAGAAGCAGACCGTAAAGCCAGCAAGCGCAAGAGAAGAACACATGCCCATTAAGAACCATCTTAGCTGTTCTGTAGCCATTTCAGAGTCCCTTGACGTCCCCCGTTGTGTATCGACAGGCACGAATATAGTCCACACGCCCATACCTGGCAAGAGCCCGACGGAGGAGATCCTCGGACAATTCAAATGGCGCATTCTTAATAGACACGTATGTGTACTCCACACTCAAATTCGTCACAGTCACAGAGCCAAGACCGTTGCTCAGCCCACCACCTTGTCCTCATACTGGTCGAGAAACCTCTTGAACAAGCCACTCTCGGCAAACTTCACAATTACTCTGTCGTCACGAACAACCTGTAGGCCGACGAGATCCTCCACTTTCACACCCATGACTGCAACAGCCGCCTGGAGCTGCCGTGGGGTACAGACGTGTCGTCTGGCCTCTGGTGGTTTGAGGTTTTTGCCGTTTTCGTCACCAGAGGGGGTGTGGGAGTTTCTGCCCCCCCCCCCTGTTGCTGCGGCTGTGTTTGACGTGGCGAGCTTACCATGGGTGGTCCCCTTCCATCTATCAAGCGCGTGAACTCCGTGGGCCTGGAGTTCACTGGTCGTGCTGGATATCCGGAAATAGCCGTGGTTCTGTGCGACTTGCTTCATGTCCCTGTGATGGACGTTGACGGTATTGAGCTTGTGACTGCCCATCGAGTTGTCATCAAGCTTGTGACGGAGGAAGTATACCGTGATTTCCTCAGTCGTTACGAGGGACGCTCGTTGTCGATGCCGGGTGGTGCCGATCTGTCTCCATATCCGACCGAGTGGTGCGCTGACTTATGTCAGTGTGCATGGGGCGCCCCTGGAGTTTCCCGAGGATCTTCTTCGGCGTTACTTTCAGCGGTTTGGAGCGGTCATCAGTGTGAGGGTCAACACGATATCCTCTGGGAGGTATGCCGGGAGACGGACGAACATTCGCACCTTGGGGATGCGCCTGCGGTCGGATATTCCATCTTCGGTCCGGCTCCTGGGGTGCTACATCCGGGTGTACTATGCCCGACAGCCTCGGACCTGTTTCCGGTGTGGCCTGGTGGGGCATCAGGCTGCCGGGTGCAATGCGGCTCCGTTTGCTCCTGTCAACCTATTCCGGGAAGAAGATTTCCCTCCTCTTCCCCTGGACGAGGACTCCGGGATGCAGTGACCGACCCGCTCGTTGTTGCGGCTACCCCGGCGTCGCCTGACGTTCCCCCGGATGTCGCCGGCCCTCCTCAGGATGTTGCGATGCCATCGGTGGATACTCCTGCTCCTGTCCCTGCTGCTCGTGGGCCTTTCTGCTGCGCCCTCCTCACCGTCTGCTCACCTGTCTTCAGCTGCTGCGCCTGGCCCTGCATCCTCGCCTCGGATCCCGGCTGTGCTGGGTGCTGGGGTGGCTGTGGGGTCCCCTGTTGTGTGTGGTCCGGTTCCCCCTGTGGTCGAGGCTGCTGCCGTTTTGCGGCGGACGTCAGTTCGTCCGGCTAGTAGTGCCCATGTTTCTGGGTCGGCTTCCGGCTCTGACGATCTCAGGCCGGTGCCCAAACGATCCCGGCCTTCGTCGTCTACCTGGGCCGATGTTGGGGACTTTAGTGACTGTGAGGCCTCGGGTGTGATGGAGTGGTTCCGGTTACGTTGCTGGCTCCGCAGTTAGTGGTGGCGGACGTCCATGCGCCTGCTGACATTGGTGTCCGTGTCTCGGGTGTGCCTGCTGTTCCTTCTCCGCCGGGGGCCTCTCCGCGGTGGGAGTGGTGGCCTCCGCTGCCGGAGTGGGTGGGGATGGTGGGTCTGGGCGTGGCCTGGTGGTGACCTTACGGAAGATGTGCGCGGTTCGGTTCCTCCGCGGTCGTCCGGTGGTGTGCCCGTGGGCGCTGGTGCCCCTGTGGTGGTGCCTTCTACCACGCTCCCTCCTCGGAGGTTGACCGTTGGGCACTTGGCCGTGTCACCGAAGTCTGTGATGCCGTCGGGTCACTGGTCGCGGGTTGCTGAGCTACCTTTCGGCGATGAGGTGTGGAACCATGTACCGGTCACTCGGTTCCGGTGTGATACGGTTTTGGTGCCATGTTTGCGGGTGTTTGTGGCCAACGTCCCGGATAAGATGGCGTCCCCGGTGGATGGTCAGGACCCTTGGCAGTGGTTACGATGGGAGGCGTACCATGTACGCTTCTCTCGGGACGCGATTCCGCGCAAATACGAGTGATTGTATTCTTTTGTGCTGTGTGCCCTTCTGGCTGTTTTGTCTGCCTTCTGGTAGTTTGTGCCCGTGCCTCTCCATTGTTTGTGGCGAGGCGGGTGTTTGGGTGTGTGTGTGTCTGGCCTTCATGTCTAACTTTCATGTTGTTACCGTGCCCTATGTGTTTTTTTATTTTTNTCACTTAGTTGTATTCACTTAGTTGTATGTGTGTGCGTGAGTGTGTGCGTGTACTTACCTAGTTGTACTTACCTAGTTGTGCTTGCGGGGGATGAACACTGGCTCTTTGGTCCCGTCTCTCACCTGTCAATCAACTGATGTACAGGTTCCTGAGCCTACTGGGCTCTTTCCTATCTATACTTGAAGCTGGTCAGCCTCTACCACATCACTTCCTAATGCATTCTATTTGTCTACTACTCTGACACTGAAAAAATTATTTCTAACTTCTCTATGGCTCATTTGAGCACTCAATTTCCACCTGTATTCCCTAGTGGGTGTGCCCCTTGTGTTAAATAGTCTGTCTTTATCTACCCTATCAATTCCTCTGAGAATTTTGTAGGTCGTGATCATGTCTCCCCTTCCTTACTCTTCTGTCTTCCAGCGTCGTGAGGTGCATTTCTCGCAGCCAATCCTCGTAACGTACGCCTCTTAGTTCTGGGACTAGTCTAGTGGCATACCTGTGAACTTTTTCTAGCTTCTTCTTATGCTTGACAAGGTACCGGCACCATGCTGAGGCCGCATACTCCAGGATTGGAATTTCATATGTGATATACAAGGTTCTGAATGATTCCTTACACAGATTGCTGAAGGCAGTTCTGATATTATCCAGCCTTGCATAGGCCGCCGATGTTATTCTTTTAATGTGGGTTTCAGGAGACAAGTTTGGTGTGATATCAACACCTAGATCTTTCTCTCTGTCCGTTTCACTAAGGACTTTTTCTGCCATTCGGTATCTTTTGTCTGGCCTCCTGTTTCCACTGCCTAGTTTCATTACCTTACATATACTCGTGTCGAACTTTAGTAGCCATTTGTTGAACCATTCATGCAGTTTGTCTTGGTCATCTTGTAGCCTCATACTATCTTCTTCTGTCTTAATGCTCCTCATAATCTTTGCATCATCAGCAAACAATGAGGGGGAACGATTCTATACCCTCTGGGAGATCATTTACATATATCAGAAACAGTATGGGTCCAAGGACTGAACCCTGCGGGACTCTACTTGTGACGCCTCACCAATCCGAGATCTCACCCTCCTCACAGTGACTTGCTGTCTTTTATTACTTAAGCACTCCTTTATCCAGTGGAGTACCTTCAATTTCCCTCCCGCCTATATCTCTAGCTTGTGCCCTAGTCTCTTATGTGGTACTGTGTCAAAGGCTTTCTGGAAATTCAAAAATATGCAGTCTGTCCAGCCCTCTCTATCTTGCCTGATTTGTGTGGCCTGGTCATTCAATTAATCATTCTGGAATTCAATTAATCCTGTAAGGCAGGACTTGCGAGACCTGAACCCATGATGATGCTGTGTTACAAAGTTCTTTCGTTCCACTAGCTTTTTTCGCACAATCTTCTCCGTCAGGTTGCATGGTATGTAAGCTAGGGACACTGGCATGTAGTTCAGTGCCTCCTATCCATCACCCTTCCTGTATATTGGAACTTCATTGGCCATCTTTCAAATTCTTCGCAGTTCACCTATTACCAGTGATTTGTTGTACATCATGGATAGTGGCAGGCACAGAGCTTCTGCTCCTTCCTTTACTATCCATGGTGAGGATCCATCTGGGCCTAAAGACTTTGCCTTATCAAATTTTAGCAGATGCTTCCTCAACTCCCCACCGGTAATCACAAACTCCTCTAGTGGTGTCTGGTTCGATATTCCCTCATGTCACATGGGGTGGGCCGGGGCTCTGCTAGCAAGGGGGCTGCTAGAGGCTCAAGAGACAGAATACTCAGTCTCTCCGATTCACGTGACTCACACGCGTCACTCGGTCCCACAAGAGAGGACCAGTAATTCCCACCACCGCAGGTCTTTGCTCCCACCACTGGGGATGTCACTGATTCACCCTGGGAGCCCTTCAGTCAACCACGGGGAAACTGGTATTAGCAATTCCGGCCTAGACCCATGGAAGAGTGAAGGAAAACCCAGGCTTACCTTTTAACAGTACAGTCCCTGAGTCTTGCCTGCCAGACAAAAAATTGTAGGAAACCCTTTCCCACCTGCCTTCTCTATCTTAACAAGGTCGACAGCTGGGCTGACATCTCTGCACCCCAGCAATGTAGTTCAGTGGGTATACTCTATGTTGTTTGTTGCCAAAGTGTTGCTAATCCTTCAGATTTTAAACTGGACTGACAGCCCAAGGTACACTTCTATAAAAGTCTGTGTTTCCTTATCACTCTCCAGCCACTAAGAACTTCTATAGAAAACGTGATGTTCACTAGGTGGGACTATGATATCCCTCGTGTATGCTCATAGAGATCATTTTGGAGGCGCACTTAAACACAATGATAAAATATGTGATATTTACTAACATAAGCTACATAATCACATATACAAGTAATGCTAGAAATGGATATAAAGCATAAATAATCTGGAGATCATTGGTAACTCTTCTCTCACGACCTCATGCAACTCCTTCAGCATAGCAGGTTTAAAAGGAGGCCTCACACCCTCTCACAGGATCCGCTTCGTCAACGTTGGCCACCTCCTCTCCACCTGCTTCGTCGTCCTCACATACACTGTCCTCTTCAACAGTCCTGGACACAAGCTGCCTTACAGCTTATCCTAATGCTAATATATCAATGTTATATAGAAACATGTAATAATAAATATCGTGGGCTACCTTGCCTACTCAACAAAGGGAAATGGGGAGGGAAATTGATCTACCTTTACATTCCTGGATCACGACGCCTGTCCCTCGATGGTGTGAGGTTCTCACGCTTCTTGAATCGGTCCTTGATGCAGGAACGTGCCACAAGTCCTCAGGTGTCGTGAAGCCGCGCGTCGTCGCCGAACCACTCCCAGAGTTTCAGCTATCCCAATCCTGGCTCATCCAGTGGGCAGTGAGCTATTCACTGTATACACATACTCGTTCCTTCCAGAAGTTGTTGTTCCGTGTTCTAGGATCAGTGTCATCCCTCCAATGCTCTCAGTGAGTGTACCCCGGTCACAGCAGGCCTGCTCACCACACCATCCAGTCCCTCGAGGGTCAGGCGACGTCCACCAGCGTCGTCGCCGACCGATTCTTCAAGTTTTGGCACTTCTCTGCTCAATAAACTTGATTTTCTTCTTGCTTCCTGGAAACACAGGGTCTCCAATAACAATGGTGGGCTGCGATGGCTAGCTTTAATCCACTGAGTAAGGCTCCCAGAGTCTCTAATCCTCGAGAGCTATCCGAGAAACATCCTTCCACTCTCACAGTCAGATCAACTCTCATTGTACCATTGCCAGCGCTGCCAAGGGCACTCGGTGACGTCATGGCGGGCTCTGATTGGTCGCATGTGACCTAAGTCAGCCAATCCGCAGTCGGCTGGCGTCGTCCACAAAATGGTGGATCTGCAGGTAGGGGGTACTATTTTGTTTGTATCAAGGGCGCCACTTTCCCCTTTACCTACAAACTTATAAATGTAAATTTCTCCCTCATCAGGCAGCCGATCTGGTCGCCACATATGTTAAATGACTCCCTGCATCTCAGAGAATCAGTAGGGGAAGCTGATATGACTCTTAATGACGGATTTGGAGAGAAGTAGAAGGGACTCCGTAACACTCTCTTATCGCTGGGACTTCTCCTTGCTCTACTGTGAAGACCTTCTGGAATTTTTTATTTAGTTCTTGGCATACCTTGTCGTTTGTAGTGAATCTGTTTGTCCCTACCCTCAATTTCATTACCTGTTCCTTCACCATTGTTTTTCTCCTGATGTGGCTGTGCAGCAATTTAGGTTGAGTCTTCACCTTACTTGCTATGTCATTTCCCTAGTCGCTTTGTTTCTCTTTTTACCCTGACGTACTCATTCCTGTCATTCCTTGTGGTATCGTTCTCTGCCCTCAATTGTCCTACTATTTCTATAGTTTCTCCGTGCCCATTTACTTAGTTGCTTTGCTATCTTACATTTCTGATTAAATCTAGGTTTCTTGTCTCCATTTAATTTTTTTCATTTTTGACTGGGACGAACTTGTCTGCTGGCTCCTTACACTTTCGCGTGATGTAGTCCAACATGTTTTGGTCCGTCTTTCCTTTGAGCTCTGTTTTCCAAGCTACATATGTTAGAAATGTTCTTATCTCCTTATAGTTTCCCCATTCGAAATGCCGGCCTTTTGTTGTTGTTATTGTTGTTGTTACCACGTTGTTATTCCTATCATACTCTTGACTGGGTCTTCTGTCATTTGGTGGTGGGTTATATATCACTGCTACTATTACTCTTGGTTCTCGCATCGTCATGGTGCCTGTTATGAAGTCTCTGAACCCCTTGCAGTCCGGAATAATCATTCCCTCGAAGCTTTATTCCTTTCTCAGCAGTAGGGCCACTCCACCTCCTACTCTTCCTTTCCTATCCTCTCTCTCCTTATTATAGTGTAGTCCTGGGGAAACACCACATTCGTTATTATTCCTGAGAGTTTTGTTTCCGTGAGTCCAATTACATCCGGGATTCACTTCTTGTGCTCTTTCCCTAAGTTCACTTGCCTTGCGTGTGATCCCATCTATGTTTGAGTGCATTACCTTAAAGCTGACTCTATCCTGTCCATCCTCAGTTTCTGTTCATTCCTCTGGGGATGGGGGGCAACTGGGATGGGGGGCAACTGGGGATGGGGGAAGGACCTAGGATCCTCATTCAGCAGAGTATGAATCTTCACTTAATGTCGCCAATATATCATCTACATGCATAATCTCAGTAGCTCATGATCAAGTAATTTCACCCGGCGATGGAAACCACAACCTCTTCGTCTTTGACAAAGTAACAGACCTAAAGTTTACCCCCCCCCCTCCCCGAAAAAAAAGTAAAGTTTTGAGGCTCAGGAATGGTACAAGATATTCCTGGCAGAATTGGAAATGGAGGAGTCAGAGTGACCCATTCAATGGTATAAAAGCTGAGTCTAAACACCTATGCTGCGACATAACCTTAATACACCCGGACCTCATTGAACCTGAATACCCTGTGAAACAATACCCAAACAACAATGGCACTGCGAGTATGACGGCGAGAAGTCAAAACCAGAAAACAAAAAATAAGAATATGAACCAAAATTCCTGACGCATAAGAAAAAACACACACAAGATGAATGAAGACACACAGAGAAGCAAGAATAAATGATGATGAAGAAGAAGAGGTTCACACAGAGAAGAGGTTCTTCAGAGAAGAACCCAACAAGAATAAAGGAAATCCTCTCGTACCACCCTGTAACACAAGAATAATCCAAGAATGAAGCAAGGACGACTTGTCACCACCAAACCCCATGTGCCTGCGTGAGCCATCACCAACCAAGAAAGCTACTCACAGTCAACTACAGTTACAAACCTAGTTCGAAATTAAGATGGACAAGTCATCGAACTTTCGCCCCACTCGTTCCCAATCCACATCATATTTTCATAATTTCAAATCCTCACCCTTCTACCTTCCCCATCTTAACCAAGTCATTGCCTTATGAAACGAAACAGAATTACTGCTGAGAACTGACTTAGGCGAGCAAATGGAAAACATACTTTCTTTTATCTTAGAACAACCATGGATTTATACTGCCATCCATTATGTGTTCCTTATAAGTTACTTAGGAATACAGTCAGTGGACTATTAGGTTAAAGTAAAATTACTTTGGCATCCTCAACCGTCTGTGCGAACCTTCAATAAGTTATATTCAATCCGAAAACTATTATCAAAGTCATTATGTAATTATCGCTAAAAACAATTTGACATGTTTTGCTTGCAAGCGATGAGTCACAATAACGTGGCTGAAGATAAGGTGACTAAACTACACGTCGGGGGGAAAAAAAAAGAACGGGTTTCGGTCCGTTCCGGACCATTATCAAGTCTTTATCATTATTCATACGACTTGATTATGGTCCAGGATGGACCGAAACGTCGTCCTATCTTAATTTTTCCGACATGTGGTGTGGTCATCACTTTTCAGTTTCTTAGAGAGAGGAAATGTGTTATGTATTTAATTAATTAATATTGATATCCTTTGTATTATTATGCTTTTGTCTCTGCAATAAACATTTGTAACTAAAGCAATATCTTATAACTTTAATACTCGAATTAAACCAAATTCTTGATGACAATAGCTCGAGGAATTATCAACCATACTAATCTAAATGTTGTATCATTTGTGAAGCCTTAGGTGTATTACTTACTTATTCTTCAGCTTTAAACATCTTCACTAAGTGAAATGAACAACGATTCCACACATTATATTGGAAAATCATATATTTGATCACTTTTGACCATAATTTGGTTATCAGAGAATTTATTTAATTTAATTTATCTTTGATAGTGGACTGTATATTTAATGTTAGTTAATGGACTGTATTTTATAGGGGTAATTCCACATAAAACCACACTTGGGGGGTTGTAGTGTTAGTATAGATGGGAGAGCAGAACTGAATATTTAGTAAATGTAAATTAATTATTGTATTTATTTATTACTCTTAAATTTATTCTATTAATTACTGTTCTATCCATTGGTTAGTTTAAAACTATCACAGCTTAGCTGTTTAGTAAAACTATGGTCCTTTGTTTCAATTGGCATCATCAACTAGCAAGGGTTGCCTCATGTTTAATGGCTACCTAGCTTTGTGATGTCAATTTGCTCTCCTGGCATCTGGCTTCCCTCTTGTTGTGGAAATCAGTGGAGATTGACTGTAATGTGTATTTTAGTAAAGGCAACAAGAAATTAATGCCGATTCATATAAGCTATATAAATGGAAAATGTAATCTTGCTTACTTATTGTTGGGGTTTGGCCTATGTCCAAACTGGGATCACATGGTAATTAATGAGAAATTCGCCAAAATCTATTTATTACACTACTTTAGAAACCGGAAACAACTCCAAACATCCCTGGAGTTAATTGGACAAATTCTGGTACAGTAGATATAAACCACATTCTTCACGATTGTAATAGTGAAACAACACGTGACAGCTACCATCCGAGAGTCCTGGTTCAACCTCGATGACAAGCGGACGTCTGGACACTTCCTCCACCTGGGAGCCGCCGGATCACGTTCTGTTTCGCGATATTTTAATTTATACTGTCGTTTGGTTTTCTTATTCAACGGTCCGGTTTGTTACAACTCTTGACATACATACTGCCTTGGGTCACAGGATTGCTGATTGATTTTGAAAGTTTTCTGGCAGTTTCTCCCGGCGGGGTGATTGTGTCCGGCGCCAGCTTGACCGAGAGGTGCCAGGAGTTTGTGGGTCTTTTTGAGCTCCTGGTGTACCCTCAGACAAGGTGGGCAGCTGGCTTCTGCTCTGCCAGAGGCTACTGGATGACTTTTACGTTTTAGTTGGGGGCTGAGTATTTGGGTCTTTTACCCAGTGCTCTCTTTGTGGGGCTGGCGCTTATCACCCTGAGAAACGTCTGGGGCTGTCCAGTCATCTGCCTGTCTGTGCGTTTATTTGAGGCAAGGTGTATTAGTTTCTGGTGAAACGCATCATTCGGTATGCCATTACGCTTTTCGATTAACCCTTTAAGGGTACGCCAGTGCGCATCCGATCCCCCGATAGTCGTCACCCCCTAATTCACAACAACAACAGCTACCATCCAGGTCTCTTGAACTCCTCCTCTCACTCATTGTAAGATGGCATCTTCCTTCCGCATACGCATTCATGTGCACGTGAATGTTTGGCTTAATTTGGGAAAGAGGTAATGTTATGTCAAATCCTTCTAGGATTGGATCAGTTAGATTTTGAGTAATTTAAAACAGTTGATAGAATCAAAGCTATGTAACATAGTTATTTAATTAAGAAAGCCAAGTTTATTAGTTTAGTTATTAACTGTTTGGTGACGTGGTATATACCTACGTAACAATAATTTCATCCTTCCCATAATTTTCTCAGAATAATATAAACGGAGGAATTCTTCGTAATTATCTGATTTATAGGTATTAGTAAACTGTAATTAACTGATCGATCCTAAAGGGAGACGAATATTAATAGCTATTAAGTAATTTAAAATGAATTCACCATAATGTATGTGAGTATGTGGGAGAATAATCCCACAAGGTATATCTTTCCTTCACAGAACAGTTTGCTAAACCTTCATCAGGACCATTTACTGAGTCCCTGGAGTGTGTCAGTGTGGGAGGTGGCAGCGGACGGCCAGGACGCTAACGTGACGCTGACGCAGCTCCCCACGTGGTCGACCAGGCTCGGCGGGTAGGTCACTCTCACGTTACTGTTGACGTGGGTAGGTCACTCTCACGTTACTGTTGAGTGGGTAGGTCACTCTCACGTTACTGTGCTGACGTGGGTAGGTCACTCTCACGTTACTGTTGAGTGGGTAGGTCACTCTCACATTACTGCTGACGTGGGTAGGTCACTCTCACATTACTGCTGACGTGGGTAGGTCACTCTCACATTACTGTTGACGTGGGTAGGTCACTCTCACATTACTGTTGACGTGGGTAGGTCACTCTCACATTACTGTGACGTGGGTAGGTCACTCTCACATTACTGTTGATGTGGGTAGGTCACTCTCACATTACTGTTGATGTGGGTAGGTCACTCTCACATTACTGTTGATGTGGGTAGGTCACTCTCACATTACTGCTGACATGGGTAGGTCACTCTCACATCACTACTGAGGTGGGTAGGTCACTCTCACATTACTGCTGACGTGGGTAGGTCACTCTCACATCACTACTGAGGCAGGCAGGTCACTCTCACACCACTACTGAGGCAGGCAGGTCACTCTCACACCACTACTGAGGCGGGCAGGTCACTCTCACATCACTACTGAGGCGGGCAGGTCACTCTCACATCACTACTGAGGCGGGCAGGTCACTCTCACATCACTACTGAGGCGGGCAGGTCACTCTCACACCACTACTGAGGCGGGCAGGTCACTCTCACACCACTACTGAGGCGGGCAGGTCACTCTCACATCACTACTGAGGCGGGCAGGTCACTCTCACATCACTACTGAGGCGGGCAGGTCACTCTCACACACTACTGAGGCGGGCAGGTCACTCTCACATCACTACTGAGGCGGGCAGGTCACTCTCACACCACTACTGAGGCGGGCAGGTCACTCTCACATCACTACTGAGGCGGGCAGGTCACTCTCACACCACTACTGAGGCAGGCAGGTCACTCTCACATCACTACTGAGGCGGGCAGGTCACTCTCACATTACTACTGACAGGGCAGGTCACTCTCACATCACTACTGAGGGGGGTAGGTCACTCTCACATCACTACTGACGGGCAGGTCACTCTCACATCACTACTGAGGCAGGCAGGTCACTCTCACACACTACTGAGGCAGGCAGGTCACTCTCACACCACTACTGAGGCGGGCAGGTCACTCTCACATCACTACTGAGGCGGGCAGGTCACTCTCACACCACTACTGAGGCGGGCAGGTCACTCTCACATCACTACTGAGGCGGGCAGGTCACTCTCACATCACTACTGAGGCGGGCAGGTCACTCTCACACCACTACTGAGGCGGGCAGGTCACTCTCACATCACTACTGAGGCGGGCAGGTCACTCTCACACCACTACTGAGGCGGGCAGGTCACTCTCACATACTACTGACATGGGCAGGTCACTCTCACATCACTACTGAGGCGGGCAGGTCACTCTCACATTACTGCTGACGTGGGCAGGTCACTCTCACATCACTACTGAGGCAGGCAGGTCACTCTCACACCACTACTGAGGCAGGCAGGTCACTCTCACACCACTACTGAGGCGGGCAGGTCACTCTCACATCACTACTGAGGCGGGCAGGTCACTCTCACATTACTGTTGAGGGGCAGGTCACTCTCACATCACTGTGATGTGAGTAGGTCACTCTCACATTACTGTTGAGTGGGCAGGTCACTCTCACATCACTACTGACATGGGCAGGTCACTCTCACATCACTACTGAGGCGGGCAGGTCACTCTCACATTACTACTGAGGGGCAGGTCACTCTCACATCACTACTGAGGCGGGCAGGTCACTCTCACACCACTACTGAGGCAGGCAGGTCACTCTCACACCACTACTGAGGCGGGCAGGTCACTCTCACATCACTACTGAGGCGGGCAGGTCACTCTCACATCACTACTGAGGCGGGCAGGTCACTCTCACATCACTACTGAGGCGGGCAGGTCACTCTCACACCACTACTGAGGCGGGCAGGTCACTCTCACACCACTACTGAGGCGGGCAGGTCACTCTCACATCACTACTGAGGCGGGCAGGTCACTCTCACATCACTACTGAGGAGGCAGGTCACTCTCACACCACTACTGAGGCAGGGCAGGTCACTCTCACACCACTACTGAGGCGGGCAGGTCACTCTCACATCACTACTGAGGCGGGCAGGTCACTCTCACACCACTACTGAGGCGGGCAGGTCACTCTCACATCACTACTGAGGCGGGCAGGTCACTCTCACATCACTACTGAGGCGGGCAGGTCACTCTCACACCACTACTGAGGCAGGCAGGTCACTCTCACATCACTACTGAGGCGGGCAGGTCACTCCACACCACTACTGAGGCGGGCAGGTCACTCTCACATCACTACTGAGGCGGGCAGGTCACTCTCACACCACTACTGAGGCGGGCAGGTCACTCTCACATCACTACTGAGGCGGGCAGGTCACTCTCACACCACTACTGAGGCGGGCAGGTCACTCTCACATACTACTGAGGCGGGCAGGTCACTCTCACATCACTACTGACGGGCAGGTCACTCTCACATCACTACTGAGGCGGGCAGGTCACACTCACATACTACTGAGGCGGGCAGGTCACTCACATCACTACTGAGGCGGGCAGGTCACTCTCACACCACTACTGAGGCGGGCAGGTCACTCTCACACCACTACTGAGGCGGGCAGGTCACTCTCACATCACTACTGAGGCGGGGCAGGTCACTCTCACACACTACTGAGGCGGGCAGGTCACTCTCACATCACTACTGAGGCGGGCAGGTCACTCTCACATCACTACTGAGGCGGGCAGGTCACTCTCACACCACTACTGAGGCGGGCAGGTCACTCTCACATCACTACTGAGGCGGGCAGGTCACTCTCACACCACTACTGAGGCGGGCAGGTCACTCTCACATTACTGAGGCGGGCAGGTCACTCTCACATCACTACTGAGGCGGGCAGGTCACTCTCACATCACTACTGAGGCGGGCAGGTCACTCTCACATCACTACTGAGGCGGGCAGGTCACTCTCACATCACTACTGAGGCGGGCAGGTCACTCTCACACCACTACTGAGGCGGGCAGGTCACTCTCACACACTACTGAGGCGGGCAGGTCACTCTCACATCACTACTGAGGCGGGCAGGTCACTCTCACATCACTACTGAGGCGGGCAGGTCACTCTCACACCACTACTGAGGCGGCAGGTCACTCTCACACCACTACTGAGGCGGGCAGGTCACTCTCACATCACTACTGAGGCGGGCAGGTCACTCTCACACCACTACTGAGGCGGGCAGGTCACTCTCACATCACTACTGAGGCGGGCAGGTCACTCTCACATCACTACTGAGGCGGGCAGGTCACTCTCACACCACTACTGAGGCGGGCAGGTCACTCTCACATCACTACTGAGGCGGGCAGGTCACTCTCACATCACTACTGAGGCGGGCAGGTCACTCTCACATCACTACTGAGGCGGGAGGTCACTCTCACATACACTATGAGGGGGGCAGGTCACTCTCAACACTACTGAAGGGGGCAGGTCACTCTCACATCACTACTGAGGCGGGCAGGTCACTCTCACACCACTACTGAGGCGGGCAGGTCACTCTCACATCACTACTGAGGCGGGCAGGTCACTCTCACACCACTACTGAGGCGGGCAGGTCACTCTCACACCACTACTGAGGCGGGGCAGGTCACTCTCACATCACTACTGAGGCGGGCAGGTCACTCTCACATCACTACTGAGGCGGGCAGGTCACTCTACATCACACTGAGGCGGGCAGGTCACTCTCACACCACTACTGAGGCGGGCAGGTCACTCTCACACATACTGAGGCGGGCAGGTCACTCTCACATCACTACTGAGGCGGGCAGGTCACTCACACCACTACTGAGGCAGGCAGGTCACTCTCACATCACTACTGAGGCGGGCAGGTCACTCTCACATCACTACTGAGGCGGGCAGGTCACTCTCACATCACTACTGAGGCGGGCAGGTCACTCTCACATCACTACTGAGGCGGGCAGGTCACTCTCACACCACTACTGAGGCGGGCAGGTCACTCTCACATCACTACTGAGGCGGGCAGGTCACTCTCACATCACTACTGAGGCGGGCAGGTCACTCCACATCACTACTGAGGCGGGCAGGTCACTCTCACACACTACTGAGGCGGGCAGGTCACTCTCACACACTACTGAGGCGGCAGGTCACTCTCACACCACTACTGAGGGGCAGGTCACTCTCACACCACTACTGAGGCGGCAGGTCACTCTCACATCACTACTGAGGCGGGCAGGTCACTCTCACATCACTACTGAGGCGGGCAGGTCACTCTCACA
>WNGS01159162.1:82030-94390 GCA_020271785.1 Procambarus virginalis
ATGCTATACAAATACATTAATCCATCATAACACAGGTGCCAATACGTGATACAACAGTGCCACTAGAGCCAATTTATGGAAATCAATGCTGAAAAAACAATTTATAATTAATATTTTTGAATATATTTATTTGTTAATAGGTAAATGTATGGAATTCACTTTCCTTTGTTTTAATAATGTTTTTTTCCATTTCAATCCAGGAGGTATTGACCTAGAACTTCACATATTTGAGTATGAATGCCCTAAAATATAAATTGATATATACATCAAAAATTACAAGTAGAAGAACAAACATTATTATCGAGTAATATTTCGATTATTTTTGTAAAACAAAAGTACAAATGAAAAAAATAAGAGTACAAACTACCAGTAGATTCTCATAATTTTCAAAATATATTTAAAACTTCCTTCAATCTATAAGTTGTCTACATATGTATGTATTTAACAACGTGAATAGACACCAATAGACAACATGATTATTATACAATATTCTGATAGCATACTGAAAAGAAAGAAATTGGTGAATTTTGTTATCTTTTTTGGGGGGGGGGGGGAGGGGGGATAATATCAAATAAAATTCTTGTTAATTTTATATTACAATGTTGAACATTTAACAAAAATTGGAGTATATAACAAGAAGATTAGCCTGAACTAAATGAATAAAAAAAAATTTAGCCGGGCCCCTTAACACATCTTGTGAAAAAGCTGAGGACAAAACATTCTTATACATGTACTTCAATATTTCAAAAACTCTATTAATGCTTTGCTAAGACTCTCAATACTATTTCATAAAATATAGATCACCGCAATATTACAATTCCTGTACAGAAAATGTGAAGTTTCAGCTTGCAAATTTTAGCAAATTATAATAAGAAAATTTTTTGTATATAATATCAATGTGGGGTGTTATAATAGAACAGCAATACTGGGCCAATGTGGTGTGGCTCTCAATCACATAAATATAAAAAATCCTGCTTTGGCTTGCAGTGTGTAAGCCATAGGTAGAAACAAAAGAAAAACCATCAGATAATAATTAAAACAATCACTGCAATAATAATAATAATGAATGGCACCTAAAAAATGGGCTCTCACACTGTGTAAAGGTGAACCAGATAATATGAAAACTCAAACATGAATAAACTGAGCAAGAAATAAAATGAATATAATGAATGATAAAATACTGGTCAGCTGAAGACTTCCACAATACCACCACAGCATCCGACACATGGCACAGGCTGGTAGGGCTGATGGACTCATCTTGCCCATCATAGTACTTCCAGTATGGAGATATGAAAGGTGAGTGGAAAAGGCAGTTTCATGGCTATGCAGGGGATTTACGTGGCAGCTCCTTACCAAAGCCTGTTCCTATTGCCTGAGATGTCGATGCTGGAATGATGTTGGACGTAGGAGGTTCCACTTCATGAATACGGGATAGTGCATCACTGTAACTATGTTGTCCAATCCTTTAATGTAGAAGTTCTGGAAGTTGTAATTTTGTAGGTACAAGGCCCAACAAAGTAGACTCTGGTTGGAGAATTGGGCCTGTTGTAGAAAGCGAAGAGGATTGTTGTCTGAATAGATGATGATTGGTTGGTGTCCTTGAAGGAAAGGTTCATATCGTTGCAATCATAGAACGATGGCAAGCAGCACTTTCTCTGTGATGCTGTAGTTTTGTTGATGAGTCTTCAGCTTGTAGCTGTAGTAGCTGACTGGTAGAACTTCTCCCTCTCGTTGTTGCATCAGGACACCCTCAATGCCGGTGCTTCTGGCATCATCATTAACGATGAAGGGTTGTTTCACATCTGGCGAGACGAGAATGGGGTTAGTATACAACAAAGTTTTCAATTATTCGAAGGCAATGGAATGTGACTAAGTCCAAATATATTTCCTTTTAGGGCTGGTAAGGTTGATTAAATGGGTGGCAACTATGCTATAATTCTAGCAGAACCTACGGTAATAGGACGCGAGTCGCAAGAATCTCATAAGTTGCTTACAAGAAGTTGGCTGTGAATATTGTTGAATAGCTTGAGGATGTATTTCTAAAGATGCTAAGCTTCCACTGCCTATAAATGACCAGATATTTCACTTTACCTTTAGCAAAAGTGAACTTGCCCAAATTAATGGTGAGACCAGCCTGAAGAAGTTTGTAGAATAGTCGTTGTTGCTGGTGTAGATGTTCTTCCCACGAGTTGGTCGTGGGAAGAACCCAATCATCTTCGGCCTTAAGTTTACTGGGCTTGTACTTACTATACAAAAGGTGGTTAGTGTCTATATAAAATCCTGGAATGGCATTGGTCTTAATCTGTGCTTGATAAAAGAGAGCAGTTAATGAACTATCAGATTGTTGTAACTTATGGAACTCCAATTAGTTGAGATTAGGTGTGAATCCTTGCATGTCTTGATGGACAGCTGGTGCTACTTAGGATTGTTGAGTGGCTTGTGTACGGGTAGTCACTCAAACAGGCTAAGAAATGTCTGCTGATTCTTTTGTCATGGTTACCCCTTCTTCTGGTGCAAAAGTCATAACGGGATTTTCTTCCGTGGCTGAGTCGTATACCTGGGATTTGTCGCAGATGATCAAATTCGTGGAATATTTCTAGTTGGCCAAGTCGTTGCCCAGGAGAAGTTGAATTCCTGGTATGGGGAAAGATTTTTCCCGAATTGCGACTTGGACCTTTCCACGATATGAATGGACACTCCAGGTTGACTGTGGCGCGCGGGTATGGTGTTATGGCTGTGAGGTCAGTGATCAGGATGGATTCTCCGGTGTAGGTGACTTGAGGTGCAGACGCTTTAAGTAGAATAGACTGCAGCGAAGCTGTGTCCCTCAAGATGCGTATTTGGGCTCGTACTCTCGGAATCTCCACCATTGGTAGCGACAATTCCTGGATACACATGTCTGTCAAATAAAGCTAGATCAGTAACAGGAACATTTACATGTAATACAGGCTTTGTAGGCTTAGAAGGCTGAGGCTTATGCTCAGGTGAAGCAGTGCTAGTAATTCTGTAATTATTATTTGACCACTGATCTATTGAATGTCCATAAGTTGTACAATACCTGCAGTAAAGTGCATAGTTGATGCATTTACGACTTACTATAGATGAAGCCTGACTGGACCAAGATGGTTTACTGGAATATGAATCAAATGATTTATGGATTTGACTGTACGTATCTGCTAACTGGGCACATTTACCGAGGTTCGTCTCTCCCTTACCTGCAAGATATAGGCATAGTGGGTTTGGGACTCGTCTTACGAATTTTTCCATCAATGTAAGGTTAGATAGTACTTTAAAGGTGGTGACGTGAGCTGATTCTAGCTATTTAAATAAATACCTCGATTTTGCCTGCACATACTCCAAGTAGGTTTGAGACCAAGTCTTTACATAATCACTGAAGGGACATCTATAGCTTTCAGTGGAAAGTAGATAGGCGTCAAAAGCTGATTGCTTGAATACATCGTTGTCAGTCTCGGTGGCAAGAGTACTGAGGGTTAAGACAGCTCTTCCTGTAAGGGGTGATCTGAGAAATATAGACCACTGATTCCTAGGCCAGAGTAACAGAGTGGACAAATGCCTTGAAGGACACAACAAATTAATTTACTTCTGCCTCTACAAAATACGGCATCACTTTAATACACCCTGTAGGGTTAAATTCATTTATTGATTTTATAAATATTTATATAAACAATATTTCTGCATAAATTTTTGGGGAACTTTAAAAAATTTTTATTATTAAAACTAGACATATTTGGATAATACGCTTGGGAAATTACTTTATTATATGCTAATATGATAGATGAGTGTCATAGAAATGATTTAATTTAAACTTGTGGTTGTAGAGAATTATTGAAAATGTTGAAAATTCGTTGAAAAATAAAAAATTATTATTATTATTATTTTAATATTATTATTATTATTATTTTAATATTATTATTATTATTACTATTATTATTATTATTATTATTATTATTATTATTATTTTGTTAATAATAATAATATTTTGTGCACTCTTCCATGAAAATATGCTTTTCTTTCATCCAGGCTCTTGGATTCAATTTCTGCATCAACAGTTCAAGTCTCCTAGAGCCCAGGTGAAATTATTATTATTATTATTATTATTATTATTATTATTATATTATTATTATTATTATTATTATTATTATTTATTATTATTATTTATTATTATTATTATTATTTTTAATATTATTATTATTATTATTATTATTATTATTATTATTATTATTTTTAATATTATTATTATTATTATTATTATTATTATTATTATTATTAGTATTATTAGTAGTAGTAGTAGTAGTAGTAGTAGTACAAATATTGTTATCAGAACGGTCATCTATTTATTTGTAACTTGTAATTTTTAAGTGATTGTGTTTTTGCCATGCCAAAAAAATCAAAATCAGACACAAGTTATCAGAAATAATTCACAAATTAAATTAAACATTTATTGGGCATTTGTTAGGATTTATCAAGCTGTATTTTTGGCAGAAAATTTCTAATCATGAAAACTCCAGCTTTGAGCTTTTATTGTGCTATCTCCATTGAATTTATTCGAATTAAAAGAAAATTTTCACTCAATAAATCCTTAAATAAATTTATTTATTTGATGCCAAACTATTTGATACCAAAATGAAAGACGTAACACGAAAATTGATGTTATCAAACTGAACGAGTATACATATTAGGTTGCGGTGTGCCAATTGGTGCTCATTCACGGGTAACTTTTGGCTTTGCTGCGGGGAGTCACGCTGGGCATTTAGACATTCTATGCATACACCTGCGGGGAATTTAATTGCAAACACAATGATACCAAAACGAACGACGTAGCACGGGAATTAAGGTGAGAAAACTGAAATGAGTATACACATTTGATTGATTTTGTGCGCTCACGGGAAACTTTTGCCGAATTTAGGCTTTGCTGTGGGGGAGTCACGCCGGGGTTTTGGACCTTATATGTATATACACCTGTTGGGATTTCTATTGCAAACACAATGATACCAAAACGAACGACGTAGCACGAGAATTAAGATAATAAAACTGAAACGAGTATACACATTTCGGTGTTGTTGTTGTCGCTCCCCTGCACACTTGCACACACCGCCAGGGGCATTACCTCAAAGTTTTTGGCACGCACACCAAGGGCGCGAAAGTGTTAATTTGTTTAAATATAAAATAAAACTCATGTTTTATTCTGACAATGAAAGTGAAATAAATTAATAATGACATTTCTATCTTTATTAAGAACTAGCTGTACCCGGCCGCGTTGCTGTACCTGGCCACTAGCTGTACCCACACATGCGTTGCTGTGGCTCAGCAACGCATGTGCATTGCTGTGGCTCAGCAACGCATGTGCATTGCTGAGCCACAGCAACTTTCCCGTTTCCCTGTCCCTTCTACCATTTCCCCTCCACCGTCCTCTAGTCCTCTCCACTGGACAGGGGAATCTCCATTCCCCAGTCCCCTTGTCCTCATCATCCCCAACTCCCCTTTCCCCTCGTCCTCCCCACCATTCATCACTCCCTCGTCCGATGCATTCCCAAATGTTCTGATGTTCCCCTCACTGAAATAGAAGAATAACAGTTACAAAAGGAAATGAAAAAAATGAAAAAATAAACTATACACATGAAATGATCGGTTTAGTAAACAACACAGCTCAATTCCAAAGCAATGTCACACAAAATAATTATATCAAAATTAAAATAAATCGAAATCTTAGAAAATTAAATTTGTCAATGCAATCGGAAACATTAAATGGAATCATAACATATTTAGTATAGCTGAGTTACTCTTACGTGCAACAGAGGCACTGTTTCTCAAAAAAAATGTATTTACCTGTCACAGGTCTGGCGTATATACTTATACTTATGAAATGGACATTATGCAACCTGTCTTAAAAACAACGTCGCATTTGGCCGTTTGCTCGTATGGCTGAATTTGGACGTAATTTGAAAATGAAAAAAATATGAAAATAAATTTAGGATTTTTTTTCAACAACAGTAAGTTAAGGGTCCTCTGATAGGTTAGGTGGGCAGGAAATTCTCATAAAGTTTCAAAACGTTATGAAAAACGTTAATTTAAAGTGTCCTCTCATAACCTCTGCACGTACTCCGGACGACTCAAATAGAAAACGGAACAGAACGTCACTTTTGTGAGTCGATTTCATTTCAAATTATGTCCAAATTTGGCCATATCGCACATACGAGCCAAAAGTGACGTTCTTTTTAAGAGGACGGGTTGCATTATGGACAACTTCACAGCTCAATTTCAACACAATGTCACACAAAATAATTAAATAATAATCAAAATAATCAAAACCAAAATAAGTAGAAATCTATGAAAATTCAGTTAATCAATGCAATCAGAAACATTGAAATGGAATCGTAACATAATTAGTATGGCGTGTGTTACTCTTATGTTCAACAGATGGCGGTGTTTTTAGAAAAAGCATGTTTTTACCTGTCACAGTTGTTTGGATCTATATAGTAGGTATATAAAAACATGCCCGAATTCTAATGGAACGTTGTCTCAAAATTTCAAAGCAACCGGTGAAGAACTTTCGGCGATTAGCGATTTTGAACAAACAAACATTTACGTTTTTATTTATATAGAAGTATAATAAGAAAATACCGAAGATGTTAGATGGGATCGAACCTCTGTCTCAAAACACACTGCATTAATACAGTTTCTCATGATTTTATTCATGAATATAATTGAATACAACACAAGGTTTTCTAGAACCTTCTGTTGAATTTGTAATGATACCAAACAAATGATTTTTCAGTATTATTTCAGTTTTCATATGATTGTTATTAAGTCACATCACAATAGAAGAGAAAGGTTAATTATTTTGGTTCTCTTGGATTTAAATGGTTCCTATTGTAAACACACGTATATTATTATAGACTGTACACTATACACTGGACTGTATACAGTCCAATTGGGGACTATAAGCCCCAAAGAACTCAGTATATAGGCAAGACAGCAACATCTCTTTCCAGGCGATTAACAATGCATAAGCAACAGGGCTCCATTAAGGAACCTATAATCTCTTCCCACAACCAGACCATCACCAGAGAAGTCTTAACAAACAACACAGAAATCATCGATAGATACATCGATAGCAGGCGGCTTGACATCTGCGAGGCACTACACATCAAAAAGTCGACACCAGCAATCAACAGCCAATTAATGCACAACTACATTCTACCCACTTCAAGACTCCGTACCAATATAGAGGCATCAAGAGGAAATATAGGCCAATAGGCCTTTTGCAGTTACTTCCATTCTTCCCTCTCACTTATCCAATTTATACCCATTGCACCGTGTTCTGTCTTGTGTTGGTCAAAAGTTTGTTCACCTCATCCAAAACTGTTGCAACATATCACCTCACCCAAATGCGAGTATACAAGACAAGCTGTTTAGCATTAGAATAAGTAAAACTCTGATAAGTGTTTTCAGGTTACAGTTGTGTGTGTGTAAACTAAAGTCTTTGAAAATGTAATACGTCATTACGAAACGCGTTCAAGCGTCGCGTCAGACTAGAAATAAAAATGAATTTTGGAGAATTGATTTTTCAATTACCATTGACAGTAAAAAGAAACATAACAAATATTGAGAAAATTCGTGTTAGAATTATTAATCTTACTTTTTCGGTCATATTTAACAACATATATTATAGAGAAATATATAATAAATATTCACATAAAAATATATCTAGAAATAAATAATATAACAAGCCCATTTATTTGCAACACTCACTTTATAATTATCATCTGTTTTCCTGACATTATTTTCATAAACATTGTTATTATGTTAATTATAGTCTATTAGTTTTCTACATCCATCGTTCACTGATACACATTTTCTTGTTTAAAAAAAGTTATGAACATCATCCTTTATAAATCGTAAGTAGTCACATGAAACCCTAACTAAGCCCAGTAATTACCAGCAAAATTTCTCCCATGCAGTTGAGTGAGGAAGAAGGTGGATGTCAGATGGTGATGTGTAAGTAAGATACAATATACTCTCAACGTTACCAAGATGACTGCAGTGATATTTGTGGTGCTGTTATTGGTTGTCACTTCCCTCCTGGCAGCCACGGACCTCCAGCCCTCCCACGGTATTTACCAGTTATCATCATCACCAATTTTAATCTTCTTTGAAATTTTATATATTACTTAATTATTATTAATTCAGTTACTGTCATTATAATCTGCTTACAACATTTATAATATACTAAGTTAATATTTAAATTTATTTTTGTTATAAATATTTTACAGAGAGTCGACATACATTATTGAGTGGTGGTGTGAAAGCTGTGTTGGCAACACTTTCTCAACCTCGCTGTTCGGTCATGTTCTTCATGGACGGCGCCTCAACCTTCAGCACTGTGGCTAAGGTGAGTCTCAGCCCCGCTGTTCCATCATGTTCTTCACGGACGGCGCCTCAACCCTCAGCACTGTGACTAAGGTGAGTCTCAGCCCCGCTGTTCCATCATGTTCTTCACGGACGGCGCCTCACCCTCAGCACTGTGGCTAAGGTGAGTCTCAGCCCCGCTGTTCCGTCATGTTCTTCACGGACGGCGCCTCAACCCTCAGCACTGTGACTAAGGTGAGTCTCAGCCCCGCTGTTCCATCATGTTCTTCACGGACGGCGCCTCAACCCTCAGCACTGTGGCTAAGGTGAGTCTCAGCCCCGCTGTTCCGTCATGTTCTTCACGGACGGCGCCTCAACCCTCAGCACTGTGGCTAAGGTGAGTCTCGGCCTCACTACTCCACCATGTTCTTCTCGGACGGCACCTTAACCCTTAAGCTGTGCATGATATATATATATACGCCATGAGTATCGTCCCACGGTGTGCATGGCGTATATATACGCCATAGGGTGCATATACGTCTGTTTTGTAAACAGACGACGTCATGTTTACAAAAAATCGTGGCATATTCTCCGGTGTGAGAGCCACAGTACTGTGGGAGCAACCAAGTGTGTGTGTGTGTGTGTACTCACCTAGTTGTACTTACCTAGTTGTGCTTGCGGGGGTTGAGCTCTGGCTCTTTTTTTTCCCTCCTCTCAACCGTGTGTGTGTGTGTGTACTCACCTAGTTGTACTCACCTAGTTGTGCTTGCGGGGGTTGAGCTCTGGCTCTTTGGTCCCGCCTCTCAACCGTCAATCAACAGGTGTACAGTTTCCTGAGCCTATTGGGCTCTATCATACTACACTTGAAACTGTGTATGGAGTCAGCCTCCACCACATTACTTCCTAATGCATTCCATTTGTCAACCACTGTGACACTAAAAAAGTTCTTTCTTATATCTCTGTGGCTCATTTGGGCACTCAGTTTCCACCTGTGTCCCCTAGTGCGTGTGCCCCTTGTGTTAAACAGCCTGTCTTTATCCACCCTGTCGATTCCCCTGAGAATCTTGAATGTGGTGATCATGTCCCCCCTAACTCTTCTGTCTTCCAACGAAGTGAGGTTTAATTCCTGCAGTCGCTCCTCGTAGCTCATACCTCTCAGCTCGGGTACTAGTCTGGTGGCAAACCTTTGAACCTTTCCAGTTTAGTTTTATGCTTGACTAGATAGGGACTCCATGCTGGAGCCGCATACTCCAGGATTGGTCTGACATATGTGGTATATAATGTTCTGAAAGATTCCTTACACAGTTATGACTATGACTTCCCTTCAGAATCTTGAATGTGGGGATCATGTCCCCCCTAACTCTTCTGTCTTCCAGCGAAGTGAGGTTTAATTCCAGTATGTTCTCTCCTCGTAGCTCATACCTCTCAGCTCGGGTACTAGTCTGGTGGCAAACATTTGAACCTTTTCCAGTTTAGTCTTATCCTTGACTAATATGGACATTTAGTCTTATGCTTGACTAGATAGGGACTCCATGCTGGAGCCGCATACTCCAGATTGGTCTGACATATGTGGTATTAATTTTCTGAAAGATTCCTTACACAAGTTTCTAAAGGCCGTTCTTATGTTAGCCAACCTGGCATATGCTGCTGATGTTATCCTCTTGATATGAGCTTCAGGGACAGGTCTGGCGTGATATCAACCCCCAGGTCTTTCTCTCTCTCTGACTCTTGAAGTATTTCATCTCCCAAATGGTACCTTGTATCTGGTCTCCTGCTTCCTACCCCTATCTTCATTACTTACATTTGCTTGGGTTAACTCTAACAGCCATTTGTTCGACCATTCCTGCAGCTTGTCCAGTCTTCTTGAAGTCTCAAGCTGTCCTCTCTGTCTTTATCCTTCTCATAATTTTGACGTCGTCAGCAAACATTGAGAGGAAGAGTCTATACCCTCTGGGAGATCATTTACGTATATCAGAAACAGATAGGTCCAAGTACAGAGCCCTGCGGGACTCCACTGGTGACTTCACGCCAGTCTGAGGTCTCATCCCAAAGACTTCACGCCAGTCTCTGAGGTTTGTGTGTGTGTGTGTGTGTGTGTGTGTGTGTGGTGTGTGTGTGTGTGTGTGTGTGTTGTGTGTGTGGTGTGGTGTGTGTGTGGTGTGTGTGTTGTGTGTGTGTGTGCTCACCTAATTGTGCTTGCGGGTTGAGCTTTGGCTCTTTGGTCCCGCCTCTCAACCGTCAATCAACTGGTACAGTTTCCTGAGCCTACTGGGCTCTATCATATCTACATTTGAAACTGTGTATGGAGTCAGCCTCCACCACATCACTGCCTAGTGCATTCCATTTACTAACTACTCTGACACTGAAAAATTTCTTTCTAATGTCTCTGTGGCTCATTTGGTACTCAGCTTCCACCTGTGTCCCCTTGTTCGCGCCCTCCAGTGTTGAATAGTTTATCCTTGTTTACCCGGTCATTCCCCTGAGGATTTGTAGGTGTGATCATGTCCCCCCTTACTCTTCTGTCTTCCAGTGTCGTAAGTTGCATTTCCCGCAGCATTTCCTCATAACTCATGCCTCTTAGTTCTGGGACTAGTCTAGTAGCATACCTTTGGACTTTTCCAGCTTCGTCTTGTGCTTGACAAGGTACGAGCTCCATGCTGGGGCCGCGTACTCCAGGATTGGTCTTACATATGTGGTGTACAAGATTCTGAATGATTCCTTACAGAGGTTCCTGAACGCCGTTCTGATGTTAGCCACCTCGCATATGCCGCAGACGTTATTCTCTTTATGTGGGCTTCAGGAGACAGGTTTGGTGTGATATCAACTCCTAGATCTTTCTCTCTGTCTGTTTCATTAAGTACTTCCCCCTATTCTGTATCCTGTGTCGGGCCTCCTGTATCCACTGCCTAGTTTCATTACTTGCATTTACTTGGGTTGAACTTCAACAGCCATTTGTTGGACCATTCACTCAGTCTATCTAGGTCATCTTGTAGCCTCCTACTATCATCCTCTGTTTCAATCCTCCTCATTTTTGCATCGTCGCGCAACATTGAGAGCCGAATCTATACCCTCTGGGAGATCATTTACATATACCAGAAACAGTATAGGTCCAGGACTGACCCCTGCGGGACTCCACTTGTAACGTCTCGCCAATCTGAGACTTCACCCTCACACAGACTCGTTGTCTCCTGTTGCTTAGGTACTCCTCTATCCACCGGAGTACCTTCCCTTCACTCCAGCCTGCATCTCCAACTTTCGCACTAGCCTCTTTGTGTGGCACTGTATCAAAGGCTTTTGACAATCTAAAAATATGCAGTCTCCCACCCTTCTCTTTCTTGCCTTATTTTGTTGCCTGTCGTAGAATTCAAGTAACCCTGTGAGGCAGGAACTGCCATCCCTAACCCATGTTGGTGCTGTGTTACAAGTTCCTTCGCTCCAGATGCTCCACTAGTTTTTTTCGCACAATCTTCTCCATCAGCTTGCATGGTATCAGGTTAGGACACTGGCCTGTAGTTCAGTGCCTCCTGTCTATCCCCTTCTTGTATATCGGGACTATGTTAGCTGCTTTCCAAATACCCTGTTGCCAGTGACTTGTTATACACAATGGAGAGTGGTAGGCACAGTTCTCTTGCTCCTTCCTTTAGAACCCATGGGGAGATTTCATCTGGGCCTATAGCCTTTGTCACATCCAACGCTAGTAACACTTCCTTACTTCCCCGCTGGTATCTCAAAGTTCTTCCAGTGGTTCCTGTAGCTATTCCCTCTCTTACCTCTGGAATTTCTCCTTGCTCGAAGGTGAAGACCTCCTGGAATTTCTTATTCAACTCCTCACACACTTCCTTGTCATTTGTAGTGAATCCTTCCGCCCCTATCTCAGTTTCATAACTGTTTCCTTTACTGTTGTTTTTCTCTGCTGTGGCTATGCAACAATTTAGCTGAGTCTTTGCCTTGCTTGCGATATCATTTCGTATTGTCTTATTGTGTGTGTGT
>WNGS01159166.1:0-15393 GCA_020271785.1 Procambarus virginalis
ACGCCACAGTGGTTCACGCTACAGTGGTTCACGCTACAGTAGTTCACGCCATAGTGGTTCACGCCACAGTGGTTCACGCTACAGTGGTTCACGCCACAGTGGTTCACGCCACAGTGGTTCACGCCACAGTGGTTCACGCTACAGTGGTTCACTCTACAGTGATTCCACAGTGGTTCANACCCTTATCCTCCGTCCCATCCATGGCCCTTATCCTCCGTCCCATCCATGGCCCTTATCCTCCGTCCCATCCATGGCCCTTATCCTCCGCCCCTCCATGGCCTTATCCTCCGTCCCATCCCCACCCTTACCTCTGTCCCATCCCCAACCCTTATCCTCCGTCCCATCCATGGCCTTATCCTCCTTCCCATCCATGGCCTTATCCTCAATCCCTCCCAAGTGGTTGCCTACAGTGGTAATGGCTCGCCACTTTCTGGTGCCAGGTGTTGTTAAGGAGAGGGCACTACCTGGGCCCACCCTCCAGCATGGTCCACTACCAGCGACACGTGACTGTGTGTGTTAAGGGAGAGGGCACTACCTGGGCCAACCCCTCCAGCATGGTCCCACTACCAGCGGACACGTGACTGTGTTGTTAAGGGAGAGGGAACTATACCTGGCCAACCCTCCAGCATGGTCCACTACCAGCTGACACGTGACTGTGTCGCCTGTGCCACAGACACGCTCCGCCACAGACCCCAACTGGAGACCCTGGCACTAATTAGTCCACCCGCAAGTTGTCCTCACAACGTCTGCTGTTATTGACAGTTAGGTCACAGCCCAAAGGTCCCGGGTTCCATCCAGCGAGAGGACAGAGAGTGTTGAGAGCGTTTCCTGACACCTGACACCTCTGTTCAACCAGCAGTATGTATGGTACTCGGGGAGTTAGGCAACTGTTGTGGTTGGCATGTTGAGATAGGTCAGAGGTTGCCTTCGGGGAACTCAGTAGGTCTATAACCAGCCGTCCTCGCGAGCGTCCCCAAACGTCAAGAAGCTGGCGTACTAAAGTGCCCTTATCCTAACCTACCAGGGCACCCATCAACAGAAAACGGAACATTATGTCAAGTTCACGAGCCGCGGCCATTTTGTTGGACATATGTTTTGGCCTTAGGTAAAGTCTACGTCAAAATGTGACGTTCTGTGAAGTGGACGGCTTGGCCTACCTTACCTTACCCTCCACAAAGGTCAAGTGGACGGCTTGGCCTACCTTACCTTTCCCTCCACAAAGGTCAAGTGGACGGCTTGGTCTACCTTACCTTTCCCTCCACAAAGGTCAAGTGAACGGCTTGGCCTACCTTACCTTTCCCTTCACAAAGGTCAAGTGGACGGCTTGGCCTACCTTACCTTTCCCTCCACAAAGGTCAAGTGGACGGCTTGGCCTACCTTACCTTTCCCTCCACAAAGGTCAAGTGGACAGCTTGGCCTACCTTACCTTTCCCTCCACAAAGGTCAAATGGACGGCTTGGCCTACCTTACCTTTCCCTCCACAAAGGTCAATGGACGGCTTGGCCTACCTTACCTTTCCCTCCACAAAGGTCAAGTGGACGGCTTGGCCTACCTTACCTTTACCCTCCACAAAGGTCAAGTGGACGGCTTGGTCTACCTTACCTTTCCCTCCACAAAGGTGAAGTGGACGGTTTGGCCTACCTTATCTTTCCCTCCACAAAGGTCAAGTGGACGGCTTGGCCTACCTTACCTTTCCCTCCACAAAGGTCAAATGGACGGCTTGGCCTACCTTACCTTTCCCTCCACAAAGGTCAAATGGACGGCTTGGTCTACCTTACCTTTCCCTCCACAAAGGTCAAATGGACGGCTTGGCCTACCTTACCTTTCCCTCCACAAAGGTCAAGTGGACGGCTTGGCCTACCTTACCTTTCCCTCCACAAAGGTCAAATGGACGGCTTGGCCTACCTTACCTTTCCTCCACAAAGGTCAAATGGACGGCTTGGCCTACCTTACCTTTCCCTCCACAAAGGTCAAGTGGACGGCTTGGTCTACCTTACTTTTCCCTCCACAAAGGTCAAATGGACGGCTTGGCCTACCTTACCTTCCCTCCACAAAGGTCAAGTGGACGGCTTGGTCTACCTTACCTTTCCCTCCACAAAGGTGAAGTGGACGGCTTGGCCTACCTTACCTTACCCTCCATAAAGGTCAAGTGGACGGCTTGGCCTACCCTACCTTACCCTAAGCCCAAGACTTGGTAAAACCCAAGACACATGAGTAATATGATAAGAACAATAAACTAACCTACATTAAAGCCAAGTAAGATTAACCTAAGTCAATAATCCTTCACTTTGTTCCGACTGAACTAAATGTTAAAATCTCACCTAACTATATTTCCCTATCTAGGATATCATTTTAAGTATTAGGACCAATGCTCCTATATTCTTTAAACTTCTCTCACTATTAGAGAAGTTCCGATTATTCTAGGTTAGCAGATCATAGAGAGAAGCAGGATGTTCAGCAATTATAAGGGATACGAAGCCTTCACGGAATTTCTCGACGCGTACACAACAAAAAGCAACTCCAAGCGGGACTTCGTCATCAGGAATGATCTCCTCAAGAAATACAGGAAATTCTGTCGGGAAAGAGGAGAGACAGCAGCGGCGCCCGTCAACATAGGACGATCCCTGAGTGGTATGGGGATCCGTGCCACTATGAGGGTTGGCGGCACGCATGGCCTGGGTCAGAAGTATGCCTACACTGGCCTCATGTGGGCTAAGACCACAGATGACCGGCACCAAGACGTGGCCGGACATCATACTGTCACAGAACCAGAGATCGCCATAACCGAACACGAACCAATGGACAACAAAATATTCACAAGAACTAATGTGAAATTAACCAGGCTACCATGGAACCCCGTCCCAAGCGTCATTACCACCGGAGGACACGACCTGGACAATAAGTTGATGTCCAAGACGTCAGTTAGTCTGAAGAGGATGAGAGATGACCTCTCTGAAGACACCTCCGAGGTCAACTTAAAGGAAAAGAAGAAAAGAAAGAGAAGCGGCGACAAGAAAGATAATAAATGTTATTGGCCGCAGTTAATAGACGAAGTTTAAATTTTTAAAGAAGTTATTTTATACGTTCTCAAGCATTGAAGGAAATTTTATTTTGTCAAGTATTTTCTTGGGCTATTTATTATTTTTTTACCATATCATTTCTGTCTAGACGGCTTCTATTGATTTATTAATGTGTATTTTGTATGTTTATAATATGATTCGTGATATTTTATAGTTTCGTAGATTTGTGTGTGTGTGTGTGTGTGTGTGTGTGTGTGTGTGTGTGTGTGTGTGTGTGTGTGTGTGTGTGTACTCACCTAATTGTACTCACCTAATGTATTCACCAGAAACATGTGCCTATGAGGAAAGCCAGAAAGAGGTCCAACGTAGAAAGAGAAAGCAGACGACACTACAAAAGAAGACAAAAATAACGGAAATGCTTAAACAGACACGACTCTCCATACAAACAAGCAATAATTTAAACAGGGAATTGAAAAAATTTTAACAGAGACTGAAGCATTCGTATCAGATTGATGAAAGGGAACTAGAACAGAAAGCAATTCAAGAAATAAAGAAAAACCCAAAATATTTCTTCACTTATGCGAAATCAAAAGCAAAAACCACTGCCAGTCTGACCTATTCGTACAAGTGAAGGTTCATACACGGAGGATGACAAAGAAATCAGTGAAATCCTAAAAAAGCAGTATGAGGACATGTTTAGCACTCCAATAAACAGCATGAAAGTGGAAGATCCGGACAACTTCTTTATGCGTGATATCCAAACCCCTATAAATATAACTGATAACACGAGCGTGGCAGATCTTAAAAGAGAAATTGACAACATGCCCATGCACTCAGCCCCGGGTTCAGACTCATGGAATTCAATTTTTATAAAGAAATGCAAAGTGCCAGTAGCACAGGCACTCAGTATAGTGTGGAGGAAGAGCTGGGACACGGGGGAGATACCAGATGCGCTTAAATCAGCAGACATTGCCCCTCTACACAAGGGTGGTAGCAAAGCATTGGCAAAGACTTATAGACCAGTTGCACTAACGTCCCACATAATAAAAGTATATAAGAGAGTGATCAGGAGTCAGGTCACCAGTTTCATGGAAACCAATGAACTCCCCAATCCAGGTTAACATGGATTTAGAGCGGGAGGATCATGCCTGTTACAGCTACTTGACCACTACGACAAAATCACTGAGGCATTAGAAGAAAAACAAAATGCAGATGTGGTATACACAGACTTTGCAAAGGCATTTGATAAATGTGACCATACTGATAGCACACAAATTGAGGTCAATGGAAATAACTGGTAAAGTAGGACGCTGGATACTCAGTTTCCTGTCGAACAGAACACAAAGAGTAACAGTCAACCATGTTAAGTAGAGTCCAAGTGCAGTTAAAAGCTCTGTACCTCAGGGTACAGTCCTTGCACCACTGCTTTTCCTTATTCTCATATCAGATATAGACTCAAATATAAGTCCCAGCTTCGTGTCATCCTTTGCAGATGACACAAAAATCAGCATGAAAATTACTTCTGTTGAAGACTTGTGTGTGTGTGTGTGTGTGTGTGTGTGTGTGTATGTGTGTATGTGTGTATGTGTGTATGTGTGTTGTGTGGTGTGTTGTGTGTGTGTGTGTGTGTGTGTGTGTGTGTGTGTGTGTGTGGTGTGTGTGTGTGTACTCACCTAGTTGTGCTTGCGGGGATTGAGCTCTGGCTCTTTGTGTGTGTGTGTGTGTATTTTCTCGCCGCTGGTAGTCATATACTCATGCTGTAGAGATGAGTACAGTTATACTCATGCTGTAGGGATGAGTACAGTTATACTCATGCTGTAGGGATGAGTACAGTTATACTCATGCTGTAGGGATGAGTACAGTTATACTCATGCTGTAGAGATGAGTACAGTTATACTCATGATGTAGGGATGAGTACAGTTATACTCATGCTGAAGGGATGAGTACAGTTATACTCATGCTGAAGGGATGAGTACAGTTATACTCTTGCTGTAGGGATGAGTACAGTTATACTCATGCTGAAGGGATGAGTACAGTTATACTCATGCTGTAGGGATGAGTACAGTTATACTCATGCTGTAGGGATGAGTACAGTTATACTCATGCTGTAGAGATGAGTACAGTTATACTCATGCTGTAGGGATGAGTACAGTTATACTCATGCTGTAGTGATGAGTACAGTTATACTCATGCTGTAGGGATGAGTACAGTTATACTCATGCTGTAGGGATGAGTACAGTTATACTCATGCTGAAGGGATGAGTACAGTTATACTCATGCTGTAGAGATGAGTACAGTTATACTCATGCTGTAGGGATGAGTACAGTTATACTCATGCTGTAGAGATGAGTACAGTTATACTCATGCTGTAGAGATGAGTACAGTTATACTCATGCTGTAGGGATGAGTACAGTTATACTCATGCTGTAGAGATGAGTACAGTTATACTCGTGCTGAAGGGATGAGTACAGTTATACTCATGCTGTAGGGATGAGTACAGTTATACTCATGCTGAAGGGATGAGTACAGTTATACTCATGCTGTAGGGATGAGTACAGTTATACTCATGCTGTAGAGATGAGTACAGTTATACTCATGCTGTAGAGATGAGTACAGTTATACTCGTGCTGAAGGGATGAGTACAGTTATACTCATGCTGTAGAGATGAGTACAGTTATACTCATGCTGAAGGGATGAGTACAGTTATACTCATGCTGTAGAGATGAGTACAGTTATACTCGTGCTGTAGAGATGAGTACAGTTATACTCATGCTGAAGGGATGAGTACAGTTATACTCATGCTGAAGGATGAGTACAGTTATACTCGTGCTGAAGGGATGAGTACAGTTATACTCATGCTGTAGAGATGAGTACAGTTATACTCATGCTGAAGGGATGAATAATAGTGTTTTTATGTTATACTTTAATATATTAGCAAACAGCTGCATTTGTTCTTTAATAAATAATAAGCATGAAATAAATAACATTAAATAACAGCTAAAGAAAGCTTATAACAAATGACACAACCTTACAAGCCTAAACTCTGAACAAACAGTTGGCACCTGCTTAATTAAGAGCCAATGGAAGCACAGCTGTTCTAAGGCATATTCAACATGAACAATTAACAAGAACAATTAACATGAACAATTAACATGAACAATTAACAAGAACAATTAACATGAATAATTACCATGAACAAATAACAAGAACAATTAACATGAACAATTAACATGAATAATTACCATGAACAATTAACAATAACAATTAATAAAAACAATTAACAAGAACAATTAACAAGAGCAATTAGCAAGAACAATTAACATGAACAATTAACATGAATAATTACCATGAACAATTAACAAGAACAATTAATAAGAACAATTAACAAGAACATTTAACAAGAACAATTAGCAAGAACAATTAACAAGAGCAATTAACAAGAACAATTAATAAGAACAATTAACAAGAACAATTAATAAGAACAATTAACATGAACAATTAACAAGAACAATTAACATGAACAATTAACATGAACAGTTAAGAAGTACAATTAACAAGTACAATTAAGGAGAAGAATCACCACTTCAATAACAAGCAATTTAGTTTGTGAAATCAGTTGACATTTTCTCCTGTAGCTGTTGATTGTAGCAACTACTGTATGACTGTAGCAACTACTGTATGACTGTAGCAACTACTGTATGACTGTAGCAACTACTGTATGATTGTAGCAACTACTGTATGACTGTAGCAACTACTGTATGACTGTAGCAACTACTGTATGACTGTAGCAAGTACTGTATGACTGTAGCAACTACCGTATGACTGTAGCAACTACTGTATGACTGTAGCAACTACTGTATGATTGTAGCAACTACTGTATGACTGTAGCAACTACTGTATGATTGTATCAAAGATTGTATGACTGTATCAGAGACTGTATGAAGCTGTAAGACAACGGGAACAACAAAGCCAGTAGACGGGGTATGAGGAGCTAGAGCCCACTCCCCCGTAGTCACTGATAAGTGAGTACTGTATGTTCTCTCTGTGTGGAAGGCTCAGTGTTGTAGATGTTCCTTGCTTAAGGTGGCGCTCAAGGTGGTGCTCAAGGTGGTGGTGCTCAAGGTGGTGCTTAAGGTGGTGCTCAAGGTGGTGGTGCTCAAGGTGGTGGTGCTCAAGGTGGTGCTCAAGGTGGTGGTGCTCAAGGTGGTGCTCTAGGTTGTGCTCAAGGTGGTGCTCAAGGTGGTACTCAAGGTGGAGCTGAAGGTGGAGCTGAAGGTGGAGCTCAAGGTGATGCTCAAGGTGGTGCTCAAGGTGGTGCTCAAGGTGGTGCTCAAGGTGGTGCTCTAGGTTGTGCTCAAGGTAGTGCTCAAGGTGGTGCTCTAGGTTGTGCTCAAGGTAGTGCTCAAGGTGGTGCTCTAGGTTGTGCTCAAGGTAGTGCTCAAGGTGATGCTCAAGGTGGTGCTCTAGGTTGTGCTCAAGGTAGTGCTCAAGGTGGAGCTCAAGGTGATGCTCAAGGTGGTGCTCTAGGTTGTGCTCAAGGTGGAGCTTAAGGTGGTGCTCAAGGTGGTGGTGCTCAAGGTAGTGCTCAAGGTAGTGGTGCTCAAGGTGGAGCTTAAGGTGGTGCTCAAGGTGGTGGTGCTCAAGGTGGTGGTGCTCAAGGTGGAGCTCAAGATGGAGCTCAAGGTGGTGCTCAAGGTGGTGGTGCTCAAGGTGGTGGTGCTCAAGGTGGTGGTGCTCAAGGTGGAGCTCAAGGTGGTGGTGCTCAAGGTGGTGGTGCTCAAGGTGGAGCTCAATGTGGAGCTCAAGGTGGTGGTGCTCAAGGTGGAGCTCAAGGTGGAGCTTAAGGTGGAGCTCAAGTTGGTGCTCAAGGTGGAGCTTAAGGTGGTGCTCAAGGTGGAGCTCAAGTTGGTGCTCAAGGTGGAGCTCAAGGTGGAGCTCAAGGTGGTGCTCAAGGTGGTGCTCAAGGTGGAGCTCAAGGTGGTGCTCAAGGTGGAGCTTAAGGTGGGGCTCAAGGTGGAGCTCAAGGTGGAGCTTAAGGTGGAGCTCAAGTTGGTGCTCAAGGTGGAGCTCAAGGTGGTGATCAAGGTGGAGCTCAAGGTGGAGCTCAAGTTGGTGCTCAAGGTGGTGCTCAAGGTGGAGCTCAAGGTGGTGCTCAAGGTGGAGCTCAAGGTGGAGCTCAAGGTGGTGCTCAAGGTGGAGCTCAAGGTGGTGCTCAAGGTGGAGCTAAAGGTGGTGCTCAAGGTGGAGCTTAAGGTAGGGCTCAAGGTGGAGCTTAAGGTGGAGCTCAAGTTGGTGCTCAAGGTGGAGCTCAAGGTGGTGCTCAAGGTGGAGCTTAAGGTGGAGCTCAAGGTGGTGGTGCTTAAGGTGGTGCTCAAGGTGGTGCTCAAGGTGGAGCTCAAGGTGGAGCTTAAGGTAGGCTCAAGGTGGAGCTTAAGGTGGAGCTCAAGTTGGTGCTCAAGGTGGAGCTCAAGGTGGTGCTCAAGGTGGAGCTTAAGGTGGAGCTCAAGGTGGTGCTCAAGGTGGAGCTCAAGGTGGTGCTCAAGGTGGAGCTTAAGGTAGGGCTCAAGGTGGAGCTTAAGGTGGAGCTCAAGTTGGTGCTCAAGGTGGAGCTCAAGGTGGTGCTCAAGGTGGAGCTTAAGGTGGAGCTCAAGGTGGTGGTGCTTAAGGTGGTGCTCAAGGTGGAGCTCAAGGTGGAGCTCAAGGTGGTGGTGCTCAAGGTGGAGCTCAAGGTGGAGCTCAAGGTGGTGCTCAAGGTGGAGCTCAAGGTGGTGCTCAAGGTGGAACTTAAGGTGGGGCTCAAGGTGGTGGTGCTTAAGGTGGTGCTCAAGGTGGTGGGTGCTCAAGTTGGAGCTTAAGGTGGTGCTCAAGGTGGAGCTTAAGGTGGTGGTGCTCAAGGTGGTGGTGCTCAAGGTGGAGCTTAAGGTGGTGGTGCTCAAGGTGGTGCTCAAGGTGGAGCTCAAGGTGGTGGTGCTCAAGGTGGTGCTCAAGGTGGAACTTAAGGTGGTGCTCAAGGTGGTGGTGCTCAAGGTGGAGCTTAAGGTGGTGCTCAAGGTGGTGATCAAGGTGGTGCTTAAGGTGGTGGTGCTCAAGGTGGTGCTCAAGGTGGTGATCAAGGTGGTGGTGCTCAAGGTGGTGGTGCTCAAGGTGGTGGAGCTCAAGGTGGTGATCAAGGTGGTGGTGCTCAAGGTGGTGGTGATCATGTCTCCCCTTAGTGTATAATTGTGAGTGATACTTTTGGTGTATAATTATAATTACGCGTTAGATGCTATTCTGACTTGTGTAAATTGATCATATACTTAAATTTTGTGTATATTAAGTTTATTGTAAATATACAATTATTTATGAATAAAGTGTTCTTAAAGACTTGGTCCTCGTCACCATTGTTCTGAAAGACTTGGGCCTCGTCACCAGTGTTCTTAAAGACTTGGTCCTCTTCACCAGTGTTCTTAAAGACTTGGGCCTCGTCACCAGTGTTCTTAAAGACTTGGGCCTCGTCACCAGTGTTCTTAAAGACTTGGTCCTCGTCACCAGTGTTCTTAAAGACTAGCCAGGCCGAGCTTCTCCCTTATGCCAAACTCTCGCCAGAGGGCTGAATACAACTGTCAGGAGAAAGCGCCAAGCCATTACGACTATATAGCACTTGGAAGGGGTCAGGATAAGGATTGGGATGGGACGGAGGGAAGGAATGGTGCCTAACCACTTGGACGGTCGGGGATTGAACGCCGACCTGCATGACGCGATGCAGAAAGACTTTGAGTGAGACAAATATTGAAACAAATATTGAAACGACCCGTCATTTGCTAGACGGGTCGTTTACTGACACTAAGATGATGACGACACCCAATTGGCGGTAACTCAAGACGGTTGTTATACTAGTTTCAAGTGAGTGCAACCAACAGCAAGGTGCAGTCTCAGTGTGTGCAATGTTGCAGCCACCTGCCGTCGACAACAAACATTGGGAGCAACAGTTTAGTCCTATACCTGTCCTCAGTCTTGTAGTTTTTTTATTTTATTTTTACATGCAAAACATGCAATTTAAATACAATAAAAACGAGAAAAAAACACAGAAAACATAACATAACAAAACAAAACAATAGACCACCGGCCAGAAGGGCCGACAGCTCAGTACAACAAAATACAAACACGATAAATGCAGTGAAAAACACATCAGACATCAAGACACAAAATAGAAAACAATGTCAAACAAGCAATCACAGTAACATTTCAAAACAAAACATCATAAAACAAAAAAAACATCAAGATGCATAACAGAAAATATAACAGGACAAGCACAATACACAAGAAACAAACAAAATAATAACAAGTACAACATGTAAAGCAATAATAAAACACCAGTGCAAACGTACAGCACAGAAACAAGACATGAATAAAAACACCCACACCAAACCAACCGCCCCGCAACAAACAAAGGGCGAGGCCAAAATAAACAACAATAATAAACAAGCAATCCATGCAAATCAGAAAATAAACATAGGTACATACACAACAACAACACGCATCGGCCTGAAGGACCGGGAACAAACACAACATAAATGACATCCTGAAACAAAACAAGAAAATCGCACAACAAGCTAAGAATAAAAACACATGCGAGCAATGCAGAAGGATAACATACATGTCAAAGTAAAATCAGCTTACATATTTGCCCGGGAACATGACCTGGGGATACCGCACATTAAACGCCTCCCAAATCAGCCACCTCCCCCAAGAGGCTTGACCCACTACAGGGGGCGCCATGTGAACCGGAACCCCGGCAACAAACACCTGCAGACAGGGAACCCATATGGTGTCCCTCCGGACGCGAGTAACCGCCACCCTATCCCATACACCTGGAACCCGCTCATCAGAAAAGTCCTCCGGCTTCTCAGACAGCAGGAACTCGGCAACCCAGGCCTCCAGGTCCTCAAAACGCAACCCCACAGTAGGGGGCCGGACAGAGGGCACCACCACAGGGGCACCAGCGGCCACGGGCACACCACCAGACGACTGCAGGGAACCATGGCGGCGCGCATCCTTTCTCAAAGTCACCACCAGGCCACGCCCAGCACCAGCATCCTCACCATCCCTGGCATCGGAAGCCACCACACCCCACTGCGGAGAGCCCCCGGGCGGGGAAGGAACAGGAGGCACACCCGAGACACAGGCATCAGCACCAGCAGGCACATGTACCTCCGCCACCACCAACCGTGGAGACAACGACTCATCCGGAGCCACGCCGTCAACACCTGAAGACCCAGTCACTGAAGTCCCCAACATCAGCCCAGGCAGTAGACGAACGCCTGGAACGTTTGGGCTCCGGCCGGATATCGTCAGAGCCGGAAGCAGATCCAGAAGCACGGGCACCACTAGCCGGACGAACCGACGCCCGACGCAGAACGGCAGCAGCCTCGACCACAGGAGGAACCGGACCACACACAGCAGGAGGCTCCGCAGCCACCCCAGCACCCAGCACAGCAGGGACCCGAGGTGCAGACGCAGGCCCAGGTTCCGCATCCGAAGACGAGAAAGCAGACGGCGACGCTTCACAGGGATCACCAGGAAGGTCCACGGGAGCGGCAGGGCCAGAGACATGGTCAGGAAGAACATCCGACGGCACCGCAACATCCGGAGGAGGGTCTGCAACAACCGGGGAAACATCGGGCGACGCTGGGGGAGCCTCAGCAGCGAACGGGACGCTCACCTCCTCACCCCCGGAGTCCTCCTCCAGAGGGAGCGGCGGGAAATCCTCTTCACGGAACAAGTTCACGGGAGCGACCGGATCAGCAGTACACCCGGCACCATGATGCCCCAACAAGCCACATCGGAAGCAAGTACGGGGTTGTCGGGCATAAAACACCCGCACGTAGTACCCTAACAGCCGGACAGAGGACGGAATGTCTGACCTCAGTCGCATCCCGAGGGTCCGAATGTTAGTCTTCACACCCGAATACGTGCCAGACGAAAGTAAGTTCATCCGCACACTGATGACAGAGCCGTACCTCTGGAAGAATCGCCGGAGGAGAATCTCAGGAAACTCCATGGGGGCGCCATGTACACTGACATACATCACAGCACCACTACGGTCCGAAATGGTCACAGACCCGGTGCCTTCCTGCAGCTGCAAAGTACGCCCCTCGTACCTCCGTAGAAAAGCACGGTACACCGCCTCACCCACAAACTTGATGATGACACGGTGAGCAGTGACCAGCTCAACACCATATACGTCCCGAACTGGGACTCGGAGCATGTCACTCAATACCACGTCCACCAGCGGGTAACCAGAACGGCCAGTAAACTCCAATCCGATGGAGTTTAACCGCACGACAGCGGGAATAGGGCTGCCCAGCGCAAAACACGCCACGTCCCCACCACTAGGAACAGCTGGGAGGGTAGAGACACCCACCCCCCTGCCGGCGAAAACGGCAACTAACCCCAAAACTGCCGGAGCGGGCAAACGACACGTCCACACCTCACGGCAGCTCAGCAAGGTCTCATCACTCAGTCTTGTAGTGATGGCTGAACCCTGGTTCATTCCCAACACGGGTTACCCACCACCTTGCCCCAGCAACCCTTACTGCCACCGTGTGCTTCTCCACACCAGACCACTGAGGCATACCACTAGGTACGTACCGTACCGTGCCACCAGAGGTGTATCACTAGGTACGTACCGTACCGTGCCACTAGAGTCGTACCACTAGGTACGTACCGTGCCACCAGAGTCGTACCACTAGGTACATACCGTACCACCAGAGGTGTACCACTAGGTACGTACCGTACCACCAGAGGTGTACCACTAGGTACGTACCGTACCACCAGAGGTGTACCACTAGATACGTATCGTACCACCAGAGGCGTACCACTAGGTACATACCATACCACCAGAGTCGTACCACTAGGTGTGTACCGTACCACCAGAGGCGTACCACTTGGTACGTATTGTACCGTACCACTAGGTACGTACCGTACCATGCCACCAGTCATACCACTAGGTATGTACCGTACCACCAGAGGTGTACCACTAAGTACGTTCCGTACTGTACCACCAGAGGCGTACCACTAGGTACATACCATACTGTACCACCAGAGATGTACCACTAGGGTTGTACAGGAACACGAGGGGACATAAGGAAGGTAATTAAAGGCCCTCTGGTTTTCCCATTAATTACATAAACTAGACTCTGATAATGAATGACACATTAACTTACTCTCTCCAGTTTAATCAACTTGTCCTACCCATAACCCCACTAAACGTCCCCGGTCACCACCTGGACTCGTAACCTCCGCCTAAGACCCTTATACTGAACCATCACTACAACGCTACACACCCGGTTAGTCTTCCATTCTCTCATACTGCAGACTGGACTTGGTCAACACCATCAGGTTCCCACATAGTGGACAGTTCCACTTCCTTACTGTCACAGACGGAGATCAGGAGGACTTGCCTGAACCACCAGACTCCTCCAGCTGATCATAGCTTCAATCATTACACTCTGCATTCCAAGGAGGATTTAATCCGATTAACCGTTAATCTCCTAGTTCCTAGAAACTTGAGGTTTCTTTATACTTTATCCTACTGGCTGGTACATTGGTTTGGGGAGGCAACTGCTGTCCTATTCTCTTTTGACCTTACACTCGATGTGTGACCAATTCTTCTGAATACTTAACATGTACTTCCTTTATTGTATTCATGTACAATACTTAACACGTCCATCATTTGTTAAGTATTGTAATGGAGATTATCTAGCTAATATTCACTCCTAACTTGTGGTTTAGAACACGGTCTGACCCGTCTCTCCGTCTGACCCGTCCCTCCGTCCGACCCGTCTCTCCGTCTAACCCGTCCCTCCCTCTGACCCGTCCCTCCGTTTGACCCGCCCCCCCTTCTGACCCGTCCCTCCATCTGACCCGTCCCTCCGTCTGACCCGTCCCTCCTGACCCGTCCCTCCGTCTGACCCGTCCCTCCTTCTGACCCGTCCCTCCATCTGACCCGTCCCTCCGTCTGATCCGTCCCTCCTGACCCGTCCCTCCGTCTGACCCGTCCCTCCGTCTGACCCGTCCCTCCTGACCCGTCCTTCCGTCTGACCCGTCCCTCAGTCTGACCCGTCCCTCCCTCTGACCCGTCCCTCCGTCTGACCCGTCCCTCCTTCTGACCCGTCCCTCCTTCTGACCCGTCCCTCCGTCTGACCCGTCCCTCTGTCTGACCCGTCCCTCTGTCTGACCTGTCCCTCCTTCTGACCCGTCCCTCCTTCTGACCCGTCCTTCAGTCTGACCCGTCCCTCCTTCTGACCCGTCCCTCTGTCTGACCCGTCCCTCTGTCTGACCCGTCCCTCCGTCTGACCCGTCCCTCCGTCTGACCCGTCCCTCCGTCTGACCCGTCCCACTGTCTGACCCGTCCCTCCGTCTGACCCGTCCCTCCGTCTGACCCGTCCCTCCGTCTGACCCGTCCCTCTGTCTGACCTGTCCCTCTGTCTGACCCGTCCCTCCGTCTGACCCGTCCCTCCTTCTGACCCGTCCCTCCGTCTGACCCGTCCCTCTGTCTGACCCGTCCCTCCTTCTGACCCGTCCCTCCGTCTGACCCGTCTCTCCGTCTGACCCGTCCCTCCTGACCCGTCCCTCTGACCCGTCCCTCCCTCTGACCCGTCCTTCTGTCTGACCCGTCCCTCCTTCTGACCCGTCCCTCTGTCTGACCCGTCCCTCCTTCTGACCCGTCCCTCCTTCTGACCCGTCCCTCCGTCTGACCCGTCCCTCTGTTTGACCCGTCCCTCCTTCTGACCCGTCCCTCCGTCTGACCCGTCCCTCTGTCTGACCCGTCTCTCCTTCTGACCCGTCCCTCCGTCTGACCCGTCTCTCCGTCTGACCCGTCCCTCCTTCTGACCCGTCCCTCCGTCTGACCCGTCCCTCTGACCCGTCCCTCCCTCTGACCCGTCCTTCTGTCTGACCCGTCCCTCCTGACCCGTCCCTCTGTCTGACCCGTCCCTCTGTCTGACCCGTCCCTCTGTCTGACCCGTCCCTCCGTCTGACCCGTCCCTCTGTCTGACCCGTCCCTCCGTCTGACCCGTCCCTCCGTCTGACCCGTCTCTCCGTCTGACCCGTCCCTTCCTCTGACCCGTCCCTCCGTCTGACTCGTCCCTCCTTCTGACCCGTCCCTCTGTCTGACCTGTCCCTCCGTCTGACCCGTCTCTCCGTCTGACCCGTCCCTCCCTGACCCGTCCCTCCGTCTGACTCGTCCTCCTTCTGACCCGTCCCTCTGTCTGACCCGTCCCTCCGTCTGACCCGTCCCTCCGTCTGACCCGTCCCTCCCTCTGACCCGTCCCTCCGTCTGACCCGTCCCTCCTGTCTGACCCGTCCCTCTGTCTGACCCGTCCCTCTGTCT
>WNGS01159166.1:42717-57069 GCA_020271785.1 Procambarus virginalis
TAGCACGCAACTGGTATCTACAGGATGCCTTAAACCACTTGACCATCACGACCGGACATAAGGAAGTGATAGCCGAGGCTATATGAACCACTTCCCCGCCGGCACTCGGATGGTTATCTTGGGCATAGCATTTTATCAAATCACCTCATTTTTTGGGGCTACACGTGAGGAACACAAATGCAAACAAGCCTGAATGGTCCCCAGGCATCCCTGTACATACCAGTTGCGTTGCTCCTGGGAGTATGGGTTCGAGTCACTTCTGGGGTGTGAGTTTTCAGTTGTATCTGGTCCTGGGGACCATTCAGGCTTGTTTGCATATGTATATATATATATTTATATATATATATATATATATATATATATATATATATATATATATATATATATACATATATATATATATATATATATATATATATATATATATATATATATATATATATATATATGTATAATATAACGTTTGTAAACGTTAATAAATGTCACGGACAAATCCGATCACTGTTGGAAGTCAAACAATGCTAAGAATTCCTACAAAGTTGGCCTCGTGCCCAAGATGCGACAGGCATTTCCTCTCTGAATCGCCACACTGAGGCGATGAAACAAGAAGCTTTTCGCTCTCTGGTGTCTCTGGACAGCGTTCTGGGGTCGTAGTCCCAAGTGCCCGGGTTTGATCCCCGGCCGAGGCGGACACGAATGGGCAGAGTTTCTTTCACCCTCATGCTTCTGTTCGCCTAGCAGTAAATAGGTACCTAGGAGTTAGACATCTGTTCCGGGCTGCTTCCTGGGGATGTGTGTGTGTGTGTGTGTGTGTGTGTGTGTGTGTGTGTGTGTGTGTGTGTGTGTGTGTGTGTGCGTGCGCGTGCGTGCGTGCTCGCGCGCGAGCGCGTGTTAGAAATATATGTAGCAGATATAATAGAGGAAAAATAGATTGGTTAAAAAGGCGGGGTCCAAGAGCTAAATAGCTCGATTCTGCAGACACAAATAGTAAATACAAATAATAAATACACACACACACACACACACAAACACACACACACACACACACACACACACACACACACACACACACACACACACACACACACACACACACACACACGAAAATCAGAACTACCTGTAGAACCTTGTATAAGGAAGCATTTAGAACCTTGAATACCACATACGTAAGACCAATTACAGAGCCTGTGAGACTCCAGGCTGGAGTCCTTACCTTGTCTAGCTCAAGGCAAAGATAGAGAAGATTCAAAGGTATGCCGCCAGGCTAGCCCCAGAACTAAGAGGCATGAGTTACGAGGAAAGGCTGCGCGAATTGCACCTCACGTCGCGGGACGACAGACGATTTCGCGGAGACATGATCACCACATACAAAATTCTCAGGGGAACTGATAGGATAGATATGGACAGGATATTTTGCACAGGTAGTACTCGCACAAGGGAACACAGGCGGCAACTGAGAACCCAAATGAGCCACAGAGATATTAGAAGGAACTTTTTCAGTGTCAGAGTAGTTGACAAATGGAATGCATTAGGAAGTGATGTGGTGGAGGCTGACTCCATACACAGTTTCAAGTGTAGATATGATGAGAGTTCCGAGGCCAGCAGACCCACTCATCACCAAGACCAGCAGACCCACTCATCACCAAGGCCAGCAGACCCACTCATCACCATGGCCAGCAGACCCACTCATCACCAAGGCCTGCAGACCCACTCATCACCAAGGCCAGCAGACCCACTCATCACCAAGGCCAGCAGACCCACTCATCACCAAGACCAGCAGACCGACAGCACACACAAGCACCGCAAGCACACACAAGCAGACTCATCACTAAGGCCAGCCAAAGGCCAAATAATGTACACATGAAAAATACTGGAGGGCCAGGTCCCAAATCTGCACAGTAAAATAACAACGTACTGGAGTGAACGATATGGAAGAAAATGCAAGATTGATCAGTGAAGAGCAGAGGTGCCATAGGCACAATCAGAGAGCACTGTTTTAACATCAGAGGTCCGCGGTTGTTCAACGTCCTCCCAGCGACTATAAGAAATATTGCCGGAACGACCGTGGACATCTTCAAGAGAAAACTGGACTGTTTTCTAAGAGAAGTGCCGGGATCAGCCGGGCTGTGGTGGGTATGTGGCCTGCGCGTCGCTCAGCAACAGCCTGGTGGACCAAGCTCTCACAAGTCGAGCTGGCCTCGGGCCAGGCTTGGGGAGTAGAAGAACTCCCAGAACTCCATCAAGCAGGTATCACCGCAAGCCCACAAGCACTGCAAGCACACACAAGCACTGCAAGCACACACAAACACCGCAAGCCCACACAAGCACTGCAAGCACACAAGCACCGCAAGCACATTCAAGCACTGCGAGCACACACAAGCACTGCAAGCACAACAAACACTGCAAGCACACACAAGCACCGCAAGCACAAAGCATCACAAGCTCACACAAACACTGCAAGCACACACAAGCACTGCAAGCACACAAGCACCGCAAGCACATTCAAGCACTGCAAGCACACTCAAGCACTGCAAGCACACACAAACACTGCAAGCACACACAAGCCCCGCAAGCACACACAAGCATCACAAGCTCACACAAACACTGCAAGCACACACAAGCATTGCAAACACAAGCACTGCAAACACACACAAGCACTGCAAGCACATACAAGCACTGCAATCACACAAGCACCGAAAGCACACACAAGCACTGCAAGCACACACAAGCACTGCCAGCACATACAAGCACTGCAATCATACAAGCACTGCAATCATACAAGCACACACAAGCACTGCAAGCACACAAGCACCACAAACACACTCAAGCACCGCAAGCACACACAAGCACTGCAAGCACACAAGCACTGCAAGCACACACAAGCACCACAAACACACTCAAGCACCGCAAGCACAGATAAGCACCGCAAGCACTGTAACGAAGGGGAGGAAAATAATGAGAATATCGAGTAAGTAGGAAGTGAGTAGAAGTAGAAGAGGTAGAAGGGTAGATAGGTAGAAGTAGGAAGTAGATAGTAGAAGTAGAAGAGTAGATAGAAGTAGAAAATAGAAATTAGAAATAAGAGGAAGTTGCTAGAAGTTGATAGTAGAAGAAATAGAAAATGCTGCCACCATCCATTCTAGATCATTACATACAAGACAAGGAATGGAACTTGTCCAATCACCATAATACTCAAAGATGTTATCAAGAGGTATGCTCCCTCTGTATCATGTACTCATTCAAAACTCTATATTCGAAAAGATGTTATCCTTAGGTCATTATTAGTATGTTCCATCTTTATCCTGTATTCATTAAAATCATGGAACCAGTAACCGCAGAGACTTTCTTATCTCAACTCCAAAATCTCTAGGGAACAAAGTTTAACACAATTTAAATAATAACTTTCAATTATATTTCACATACTAAGTATCAATAATTTAAGCAAGTATAAATGTTCAAGCTTAATATTTCAAAGTGAGTCATCATCCAAGAATTCGAGAACCCTACAACTGTCTGCCCCTTTAAATCACACAACACCTGTAACCACGAGTAAGTCACCTTAATGTTCAACTCACCAAGTGTCTGAGCTTATAGCTGGATAGAGGGGGGGGGGTCTGTAGTTGACAGAGACTGTCCCGCCCCGCCGGCTGACCGCCTGTCTAGACGGCTGGCCGCTGCTGTCTGTTCGTCTGTCTATTGCTCTGCTTCTTCTTCTCCTCTCCTCTCGAATCGATATCTCTCCGAGTATATATTGGGAAACCTAGTGGCTAACTCCGCCCACAAGTTAGATAGCCTCAGGCACTCTACCAGCCACTGGTAGAGTGTTAACCAGACACTGCTTAAACGTCGGCATGTTTGAAGGCTACCCGCTACGATTATAAGATTAGCGGGAGGCCAAGTGAGATTCGCCTGGCTGACCTCAGGTCACTTGGTTGTCAATTAACACTTAGAGGGGTGAGATCCCGGCCGGACAAGTTGACGCCTGTCAAATCCTTGTCTGTGACTCATATATCTCCATGTATGTATTAATAAAACTAAACCAAACACCTACGGTGTTACAGCACAAACAACCACCAAGTACACACAACCAACACAAACACACAACCACCACAACTGTTGTTGTGGAGTTAGGCAACTGTTGTGGTTGGCATGTTGAGATAGGTCAGAGGTTGGCCTTCGGGAACTCAATAAGCCTATAACCTGCCGTCCTCGCGAGCGTCTCCAACGTCAAGAAACTGGAGTACTAAAGTGCCCCTATCCTAACCTACCACAGTATCCACCAACAGAAAACGGAACATTATGTCAAGTTCGCGAGCCGCGGCCATTTTGTTGTACATAATGTTTTGGTCTTAGGTAAAGTCTACGTCAAAATGCGACGTTCTGTGAAGTGGAGGGCTTGGCCTACCTTACCTTTCCCTCCACAAAGGTGAAGTGGACGGCTTGGCCTACCTTACCTTTCCCTCCACAAAGGTAAAGTGGAGGGCTTGGCCTACCTTACCTTTCCCTCCACAAAGGTGAAGTGGAGGGCTTGGCCTACCTTACCTTTCCCTCCACAAAGGTCAAGTGGAGGGCTTGGCCTACCTTACCTTTCCCTCCACAAAGGTCAAGTGGACGGCTTGGCCTACCTTACCTTACCCTCCACAAAGGTCAAGTGGACGGCTTGGCCTACCTTACCTTACCTCCACAAAGGTGAAGTGGACGGCTTGGCCTACCTTACCTTACCCTCCACAAAGGTCAAGTGGACGGCTTGGCCTACCTTACCTTACCCTCCACAAAGGTGAAGTGGACGGCTTGGCCTACCTTACCTTACCTTAAGCCCAAGACTTAATAAAGCCCAAGACACATGAGTAATATGATGTGAACAATAAACTAACCTACACTAAAGCCTAAGATTAACCTAAGTCAATAATCCTTCACTTTGTTCCGACTGAACTAAATGTTAAAATGTTCCCCCCTAACTATATTTCCCTATCTAGGATATCATTTTAAGTATCTAGGACCAATGCTCCTATATTCTTTAAACTTCTCTGACAATTAGACAAGTTCTAATAAGTCTAGTCTAACAGAAGATAAAGAGAACCAAGATGTTCACCAACTATAACGGATACGAAGCCTTCATGGAATTTCTCGAAGCGTACACAACAAAAAGCAACTCCAAGCGGGACTTTGTCATCAGGAATGATCTCCTCAAGAATACAGGAAATTCTGTCGGGAAAGAGGAGAGACAGCAGCGGCGCCCGTCAACATAGGACGATCCCTGAGTGGTATGGGGATCCGTGCCACTATGAGGGTTGGCGGCACGCATGGCCTGGGTCAGAAGTATGCCTACACTGGCCTCATGTGGGCTAAGACCACAGATGACCGGCACCAAGACGTGGCCGGACATCATACTGTCACAGAACCAGAGATCGCCATAACCGAACACGAACCAATGGACAACAAAATATTCACAAAACTAATGTGAAATTAACCAGGCTACCATGGAACCCCGTCCCAAGCGTCATTACCACCGGAGGACACGACCTGGACAATAAGTTGATGTCCAAGACGTCAGTTAGTCTGAAGAGGATGAGAGATGACCTCTCTGAAGACACCTCCGAGGTCAACTTAAAGGAAAAGAAGAAAAGAAAGAGAAGCGGCGACAAGAAAGATAATAAATGTTATTGGCCGCAGTTAATAGACGAAGTTTAAATTTTTAAAGAAGTTATTTTATACGTTCTCAAACATTGAAGGAAATTTTATTTTGTCAAGTATTTTCTTGGGCTATTTATTATTTTTTACCATATCATTTCTGTCTAGACGGCTTCTATTGATTTATTAATGTGTATTTTATATGTTTATAATATGATTCGTGATATTTTATAGTTTCGTAGATTAGTGTGTATGTGTGTGTGTGTGTGTGTGTGTGTGTGTGTACTCACCTAATTGTACTCACCTAATTGTGCTTGCGGGGGTTGAGCTTTGGCTCTTTGGTCCCGCCTCTCAACTGTCAATCAACAGGTGTACAGATTCCTGAGCCTACTGGGCTCTATCATATCTACACTTGAAACTGTGTATGGAGTCAGCCTCCACCACATCACTTCCTAGTGCATTCCATTTATTAACTACTCTGACACTGAAAAAATTCTTTCTAACGTCTCTGTGGCTCATCTGGGTACTAAGTTTCCACCTGTGTCCCCTTGTTCGTGTCCCACCCGTGGTGAAGAGTTTCTCTTTGTCCGCCCTGTCAATTCCCCTGAGAATTTTGTAGGTGGTTATCATGTCTCCCCTTACTCTTCTGTTTTCCAGGGATGTGAGGTTCAGCTCCTTTAGCCTTTCCTCGTAGCTCAATCCTCTCAGTTCCGGGACGAGCCTGGTGGCATACCGCTGAATCTTCTCTAACTTTGTCTTGTGTTTAACTAGGTATGGACTCCAGGCTGGAGCTGCATACTCCAGGATTGGTCTTACATAAGTGGTATACAGGGTTCTGAAAGATTCCTTACACAAATTTCTAAAGGCAGTTCTTATGTTGGCCAGTCTAGCATATGCCGCTGATGATATTCTTTTGATGTGGGCTTCTGGGGACAGGTTCGGTGTGATATCAACCCCAGATCTTTCTCTCTATTTGACTCTTGTAGGATTTCCCCTCCCAAATGATACCTTGTGTTCAGCCTCCTGCTCCCTTCTCCTAATTTCATCACCTTACACTTTCCCGAGTTGAACTTTAGCAGCCATTTTCTAGACCATTCCTCCAGTTTATCCAGGTCATCCTGTAGTCTCTGTCTATCTTCATCCGTCTTGATTCTTCTCATAATTTTTGCATCATCAGCAAACATTGAGAGGAATGAGTCTATACCCTCCGGAAGATCGTTCACATATATTAGAAACAGGATGGGTCCAAGTACTGAGCCCTGTGGGACTCCGCTGGTGACATCTCGCCACTCTGATGTCTCCCCCCTCACCGTTACTCGCTGTTTCCTGTTGCTTAAGTACTCCCTTATCCACTGGAGCACCTTCCCTTTTACTCCTGCCTGTTGCTCCAACTTTTTTAACAGCCTTTTGTGCGGTACTGTGTCAAAGGCTTTTTGGCAATCCAGGAAAATGCAGTCGGCCCACCCTTCTCTTTCCTGCCTAATTTTGTTGCTTGGTCATAAAATTCTATTAAACCTGTGAGGCACGATTTACCATCCCTGAACCCATGTTGGTGGTGCGTTACAAAGTTATTTCCCTCTAGATGCTCTACGAGCCTTTTCCTCACGATCTTCTCCATTACCTTGCATGGTATACAAGTTAAGGAAACTGGCCTGTAATTCAGTGCCTCTTGCCTGTCACCCTTCTTGTATATTGGGACCACGTTAGCTGTCTTCCAACTTTCTGGTAAGTCTCCTGTTTCCAGTGACCTGTTATACACCATAGAGANGGAGTGCCCCAGGGTAGGGGGGAGTGTCAACACATCCCTACAAGTGCTCAAAGACAAAAAGTTCAAGACTTTAAATTAAGCTTTGTTATGGCTCCTGTATATACAGCTGCGTTCTTCAAAGATGGATTTAATTTTTTTTTGCATTCCTATATTTGCCTTGCTGTTTTTACTATTTAAGTTCCTATTTACTATTTCGTTCTCACCTAGTTGTGGCTTGCGGGGGTTGAGCTCTGGCTCTTTGGTCCCGTCTCTCAACTGTCAGTCAACTGGTGTACAGGTTCATGAGCCTATTGGGCCTATCATATCTACATTTGAAACTGTGTATGGAGTCAGCCTCCACCACATCACAGCCGAATTTATTCCATCTGTTAACTACTCTGACACTGAAAAAGTTCTTTCAAACGTCCCTGGGTCATTTGGGTACTCAGTTTCCACCTGTGTCTCCTTGTTCGTGTTCCACACGTGCTAAATAGTTTGTCTTTGTCCACCCTGTCAATTCCCCTGAGAATTTTGTAGGTGGTGATCATGTCTCCCCTTAGGTGTATAATTGTTAGTATACTTTTGGTGTATAATTATAATTACGCGTTAGATGCTATTCTGACTTGTGTAAATTGATCATATACTAAGTTTTGTGTGTATTAAGTTTATTGTAAATATACAATTATTTATAAATAAAGTGTTCTTAAAGACTGGGCCTCGTCACCAGTGTTCTTAAAGAACTGGTCCTCGTCACCATTGTTTCTTAAAGACTTGGGCCTCGTCACCATTGTTCTTAAAGACTTGGGCTCGTCACCATTGTTCTTAAAGACTTGGTCCTCGTCACCAGTGTTCTTAAGGACTTGGTCCTCGTCACCAGTGTTCTTAAGACTTGGTCCTCGTCACCAGTGTTCTTAAAGACTTGGTCCTCGTCACCAGTGTTCTTAAAGACTTGGTCCTCGTCACCAGTATTCTTAAAGACTTGGTCCTCGTCACCAGTGTTCTTAAAGACTTGCTCCTCGTCACCAGTGTTCTTAAAAGACTTGCTCCTCGTCACCAGTGTTCTTAAAGACTTGGTCCTTGTCACCAGTGTTCTTAAAGACTTGGTCCTTGTCACCAGTGTTCTTAAAGACTTGGTCCTCGTCACCAGTGTTCTTAAAGACTAGCCAGGCCGGGCGTCTCCCTTATGCCAGACTCTTGCCATAAGGCTTTAAGACAACTGTCAGGAGAAAGCGCCAAGCCATCACGACTACATAGCACTGGGAAGGGGGTCAGGATAAGGATTTGGGATGGGACGGAGGGAAGGAATGGTGCCCAACCACTTGGACGGTCGGGGGATTGAACGCCGACCTGCATGACGCGACGCAGAAAGACTTTGAGTGAGACAAATATTGAAACAAACTCCTGGTAGAATGTTGGGCCCGTTAAGCCTAGTGACTCACTGCCCGGGGGGGGGGGGAGGGGGTCATTTGCCAGACGGGTCGTTTACTGACACTAAGATGATGACACCCAATTGGCGGTAACTCAAGACGGTTGTTATACTAGTTTCAAGTGAGTGCAACCAACAGCAAGGTGCAGTCTCAGTGTGTGCAATGTTGCAGCCACCTGCCGTCGACAACAAGCATTGGGAGCAACTGTTTAGTCCTATACCTGTCCCAGTCTTGTAGTGATGGGTGAACCCTGGTTCATTGCCAACACGGGTTATTGTAGTGATGGGTGAACCCTGGTTCATTGCCAACACGGGTTATTGTAGTGATGGCTGAACCCTGGTTCATTGCCAACACGGGTTATTGTAGTGATGGCTGAACCCTGGTTCATTGCCAACACGGGTTAGTGTAGTGATGGCTGAACCCTGGTTCATTGCCAACACGGGTTATTGTAGTGATGGGTGAACACTGGTTCATTGCCAACACGGGTTAGTGTAGTGATGGCTGAACCCTGGTTCATTGCCAACACGGGTTAGTGTAGTGATGGCTGAACCTGGTTCATTACCAACACGGGTTATTGTAGTGATGGCTGAACCCTGGTTCATTGCCAACACGGGTTAGTGTAGTGATGGCCGAACCCTGGTTCATTGCCAACACGGATTATTGTAGTGATGGCTGAACCCTGGTTCATTACCAACACGGGTTATTGTAGTGATGGCTGAACCCTGGTTCATTGCCAACACGGGTTAGTGTAGTGATGGCTGAACCCTGGTTCATTCCCAACACGGGTCACCCACCACCTTGCCCCAGCAACCCTTACTGCCACCGTGTACTTCTCCACACCAGACCCCTGAGGCGTCCCTTACTGCCACCGTGTGCTTCTCCACACCAGACCCCTGAGGCGTCCCTTACTGCCACCGTGTGCTTCTCCACACCAGACCCCTGAGGCGTCCCTTACTGCCACCGTGTGCTTCTCCACACCAGACCCCTGAGGCGTCCCTTACTGCCACCGTGTGTGTGCTTCTCCACACCAGACCCCTGAGGCGTCCCTTACTGCCACCGTGTGCTTCTCCACACCAGACCCCTGAGGCGTCCCTTACTGCCACCGTGTGTGTACTTCTCCACACCAGACCCCTGAGGCGTCCCTTACTGCCACCGTGTGCTTCTCCACACCAGACCCCTGAGGCATACCACTAGGTACGTACCGTACCACCAGAGGCATACCACTTGGTACGTATTGTACCGTACCACCAGTCATACCACTAGGTACGTACCGTACCGTACCATACCACCAGAGTTGTACCACTAGGTACGTACCGTACCACCAGAGGCATACCACTTGGTACGTATTGTACCGTACCACCAGTCATACCACTAGGTACGTACCGTACCGTACCATACCACCAGAGGCATACCACTAGGTACGTATCGTACCACCAGAGGCGTACCACTAGGTACATACCATACCACCAGAGTTGTACCACTAGGTACGTACCGTACCACCAGAGGCGTACCACTTGGTACGTATTGTACCGTACCACTAGGTACGTACCGTACCATGCCACCAGTCATACCACTAGGTATGTACCGTACCACCAGAGGTGTACCACTAAGTACGCACCGTACTGTACCACCAGAGGCGTACCACTAGGTACATACCATACTGTACCACCAGAGGTGTACCACTAGGTACGTAATGTACCACCAGAGGTGTACCACTAGGTACGTAATGTACCACCAGAGGTGTACCACTAGGTACGTACCGTACCACCAGAGGTGTACCACTAGGTACGTACCGTACCACCAGAGGCGTACCACTTGGTACGTATTGTACCGTACCACTAGGTACGTACCGTACCATGCCACCAGTCATACCACTAGGTACATACCGTACCACCAGAGTCGTACCACTAAGTACGTACCGTACAGTCCCACCAGAGGCGTACCACTAGGTACGTACCATACTGTACCACCAGAGGCGTACCAGTAGGGTTGTACAGGAACACGAGGGAACATAAGGAAGGTAATTAAAGGCCCTCTGGTTTTCCCATTAATTACCAAAACTAGACTCTGATAATGAATGACACATTAACTTACTCTCTCCGGTTTAATCAACTTGTAATACCCATAACCCCACTAAACGTCCCCGGTCACCACCTGGACTCGTAACCTCCACCTAAGACCCAAATACTGAACCATCACTACAACGCTACACACCCGGTTAGTCTTCCATTCTCTCATACTGCAGACTGGACTTGGTCAACACCATCAGGTTCCCACATAGTTGACAGTTCCACTTCCTTGCTGCCACAGACGGAGATCAGACTGGACTTGGTCAACACCATCAGGTTCCCTCATAGTTGACAGTTCCACTTCCTTGCTGCCACAGACGGAGATCAGACTGGACTTGGTCAACACCATCAGGTTCCCACTTAGTTGACAGTTCCACTTCCTTGCTGCCACAGACGGAGATCAGGAGGACTTGCCTGAACCACCAGACTCCTCCAGCTGGTCAAAGCTTCAAACATTACACTCTGGGGGGTAGAAATAGCCTAAGCTACTCTTTCCCTTTGAGATGTATTTCTTTCTTGTCTCAGTAAACATACTTAAACTTGAATTACACTCTGCATCCCAAGGAGAGATGCAGAGTGTAATCCAACTTGCTTGTTTGGGCAAGCAGTTGGTGTCTTAATCCCTTGGACGGTCGGGGATTGAACGCCGACCTGCATGACGCCACCTCCAAAGACTGAGTGACCTCGATGTCTGACAACAGTCTCAATACTCATCATGAACTTCTACTCATCATTTGTTTAGTATTGTAGTAATGATTCATTAGCTAATATTCCCTCCAAGCCTGTAGATTACATCACCGTTCACAGTCTTGCTAATATTCCTCCAAGCCTGTAGATTACATCACCGTTCACAGTCGTGCTAATATTCCCTCCAAGCTTGTAGATTACATCACCGTTCACAGTCATGCTAATATTCCCTCCAACCTTGTAGATTACATCACCGTTCACAGTCGTGCTAATATTCCCTCCAACCTTGTAGATTACATCACCGTTCACAGTCGTGCTAATATTCCCTCCAACCTTGTAGATTACATCACCGTTCACAGTCGTGCTAATATTCCCTCCAAGCCTGTAGATTACATCACCGTTCACAGTCGTGCCAGAATGATAGTGCCACAGACGACTGTGGTTGGCATGTACACAATATTGCACATTTGCAACAACTGTGCATTGTACAGTTTGTTGCACCCAAGAAAAGTCCCGTTCAGTACTGTGACGTTTTCTACATTGTCGGAGAAGGAATGCAACAGTGAAAACCTTATGTGTCCCCTAACTCCCCTTGCCACTTCGGGGGGGTATAGGGTTTTGATATAGCTCGGGCACCGATCCCCCCAGCCATAGGGCATGGCGAGATGGTACCACTAAGCATACTTCCTGCGGCTTGTATCCTACTGCAATAGACCTACGGTTGTGTGTGCTAGGTTGTTGTTATAGATTCAGCTACTCGGAACATGTTCCAAGTAGCACGGGCTATGGTGAGCCCGTAACTTACCTGGCACAGGAGCGGGGCAAGTAGCACGGGCTATGGTGAGCCCGTAACTTAGCTAGCCCAGGAGCGGGGCAAGTAGCACGGGCTATGGTGAGCCCGTAACTTACCTGGCACAGGAGCGGGGCAAGTAGCACGGGCTATGGTGAGCCCGTAGTGGACTTACCTAGCCCAGGAGCGGGGCAAGTAGCACGGGCTATGGTGAGCCCGTAGTGGACTTACCTAGCCCAGGAGCGGGGCAAGTAGCACGGGCTATGGTGAGCCCGTAGTGGACTTAAGGTTTTAGGACTTGAATGTGTTAGGCCTGGGATTGTTTATTTAGGCCTAGTACAGGTCAGGTTCAAGATTAGTATCTGTGTACATGTTATGTCTATATTTGGTACATATTATGTACATATATTTTGTACATAACATCCATAGTACCCATAGGTACAATTATCTCTAGAGGTTCGGTTGTGTTTAATACATGCTACAATCACCAGGTGGCAGGCTTGCTACAATCACCAGGTGGCAGGCTTGCTACAATCACCAGGTGGCAGGCTTGCTACAATCACCAGGTGGCAGGCTTGCTACAATCACCAGGTGGCAGGCTTGCTACAATCACCAGGTGGCAGGCTTGCTACAATCACCAGGTGGCAGGCTTGCTACAATCACCAGGTGGCAGGCTTGCTACAATCACCAGGTGGCAGGCTTGCTACAATCACCAGGCAGCAGGCTTGCTACAATCACCAGGTGGCAGGCTTGCTACAATCACCAGGTGGCAGGCTTGCTACAATCACCAGGTGGCAGGCTTGCTACAATCACCAGGTGGCAGGCTTGCTACAATCACCAGGTGGCAGGCTTGCTACAATCACCAGGTGGCAGGCTTGCTACAATCACCAGGTGGCAGGCTTGCTACAATCACTAGGCGGCAGGCTTGCTACAATCACCAGGTGGCAGGCTTGCTACAATCACCAGGTGGCAGGCTTGCTACAATCACCAGGTGGCAGGCTTGCTACAATCACCAGGTGGCAGGCTTGCTACAATCACCAGGTGGCATGCTTGCTACAATCACCAGGCGGCAGGCTTGCTACAATCACCAGGTGGCAGGCTTGCTACAATCACCAGGTGGTAGGCTTGCTACAATCACCAGGTGGCAGGCTTGCTACAATCACTAGGTGGCAGGCTTGCTACAATCACCAGGTGGCAGGCTTGCTACAATCACCAGGCGGCAGGCATGCTACAATCACCAGACGGCAGGCTTGCTACAATCACCAGGCGGCAGGCTTGCTACAATCACCAGGTGGCAGGCTTGCTACAATCACCAGGTGGCAGGCTTGCTACAATCACCAGGTGGCAGGCTTGCTACAATCACCAGGCGGCAGGCTTGCTACAATCACCAGGTGGCAGGCTTGCTACAATCACCAGGTGGCAGGCTTGCTACAATCACCAGGTGGCAGGCTTGCTACAATCACCAGGTGGCAGGCTTGCTACAATCACCAGGTGGCAGGCTTGCTACAATCACCAGGTGGCAGGCTTGCTACAATCGGCAGGCGGCAGGCTTGCTACAATCACCAGGTGGCAGTAGGGAAGGGCGTACTGGTGATGTGGGCGTGGGGAAGGAGAAGGGCGTGGGCGTGGGGGAGGAGGAAGGCGTGGGCGTGGGGGAGAGGAGGAGGAGGGCGGTGGGGCGGAGGAAGAGGTGGGCGTGGGGGAGGAGGAGGAGGCGTGGGCGTGGAGGAGGAGGTGGGCGTGGGGGAGGAGGAGGGCGTGGGCGTGGGGGAGGAGGAGGAGGAGGGCGTGGGCGTGGGGTGGAGGAGGACGTGGGCGTGGGGGAGGAGGTGGTCGTGTGGGGAGGAGGAGGGCGTGGGCGTGGGGAGGGAGGAGGAGGAGGAGGCGTGGGCGTGGGGGAGGAGGAGGGCGTGGGCGTGGGGAGAGGAGGGCGTGGGCGTGGGGGCGGCAGGAAGGTCAACAGGAATGATGGGTGTAGAGGAGGACGTGGAACAGGAACCA
>WNGS01159166.1:58190-74114 GCA_020271785.1 Procambarus virginalis
TGTTGTCCTCTGTCCTTTGTCTTCTGTACTTCCTCCACTCCCTCCTGCTTCTCACCTTTTCTTCCTGACATTGTCTATTAAACCATGGGTTATTATATTCCCTCCTGCTTTTTTCCTTTATTGTTGAATAAATCTCTCTTCAGCCTCTTTGCATTTCAATATGACTTGTTTCATCATAACTTGCACTGTTTTTCCTATAAGCTCTTCCTCCCACTGCACTTCTCCCAGGTATCCCTTATCCTTCTGTAGTCCCCTTTTCTGTAATCAATTCTCCTACCCCTTACCTCTTGACCGTTGGTCACAATTTTAAAGCTCCATCATGTAGTCAAAGACTAGGACACAATGGTCACTGGCTCCTAGTGGTATTTCATGTTCCAACTGCTCGATTGTCTTCTACATTCTGGGTGAAGATGAGATCTAATAGGCTGGGCGTATCCCCTCCTCTTTCCCTAGTATCTTCCTTCACATGCTGTGTTAGGAAATTCCTGTCATAAAACGTCTACCAGCTTCGCTCCCCAGGTCTCCTCCCCATGGGGATTCCTCGTTTCCCAATCTATCTCTCCGTGGTTTAGTCCCCCATGACCAGTAGCTTCCGCCTTCTTCTATGCGCTATGTTGCTGCCCTCTGCAGTTCATCTATACATGCCTTGTTGCTGTCCTCGTACTCCTGCCTGGGCCTTCTACTGTTTGGTGGGGGATTGAGAGTATCAAGATTACAATCTTCTTCCCATCCACTGTCAGAGTTCCATGTATGGAGCTCGTGCTTTCATTGGTACCCGGATTTTCCAGCTCATCAAACCTCCTTTCCGCTTTATTAGGAGTGCCACTCCTCCTCCCTGTCTCTGTGTCCTTTCTTTTCTTATCACCTGGTACCCCTCCGAAAATTGCTCCGAGATCATGTCATTTATTTTAGTTTCCACTATTGCCACTATGTCTGGGTCTGCTCACTAACTCTTTCTTTTATCTCTTCTGCTTTATTGGCTACCCCATCAGCATTGGTGTACCACACCTTGAGACTCTTCTTTGAAACTCGGGTGTCTGAGTTCCCCCTTTCACTGGGGGTCTGGGGGGGACTGGTGGGTGTCTGGGGGCGAGTGGGGGCTTGTGGGGTGAATGGGGGGTGCTAGGGGGGTGCCTGGGAGTGCCTGGTAGGCGAAGGGGTCTGGCTGGGCATCTAGGGGGTAGGAAGGGCATAATGGGTCTGAAAGTTAGGGGTCTGAATAGCATGTGGGGATTGAGAAATAGAGTGAGACTGAGAGTCAGATAGTTGAGAAGTTGGGGGGGGAGAGGGATATTGAGGACAGAGGGCTGAGAGGAGATGGAGCATGGGTGCTGGGAGTGGAAGAGAGGGCGTATTAGTTAGGGGGGAAATCGGGGTAGGTGGGGGTTTTTGGGTAGAAGGAGGAAGAGGGAGATGGGGAAGGTGTTAGGGGGTCACAGTGAGGGGTGGGTTAAATGTGGCTGAAGGTGCATAGGAGGGGTGGGGGGAGGGCTTCTGCCTCTGTGGTGTTTGTGTGTGTGTGGTTGTGTGGTGTGTGTGTTGTGTGTGTGTGTCTGTCTGTCTGTCTGTCTGTCTGTCTGTCTGTCTGTCTTCTGTCTGTCTGTCTGTCTTGTGTGTGTACTCACCACCTAATGTACTCACCTAATTGTGCTTGCGGGGGTTGAGCTTTGGCTCTTTGGTCCCGCCTCTCAACTGTCAATCAACAGGTGTACAGATTCCTGAGCCTACTGGGCTCTATCATATCTACACTTGAAACTGTGTATGGAGTCAGCCTCCACCACATCACTGCCTAATGCATTCCATTTATTAACTACTCTGACACTGAAAAAATTCTTTCTAACGTCTCTGTGGCTCATCTGGGTACTAAGTTTCCACCTGTGTCCCCTTGTTCGTGTCCCACCCGTGGTGAAGAGTTTCTCTTGTCCGCCCTGTCAATTCCCCTGAGAATTTTGTAGGTGGTTATCATGTTTCCCCTTACTCTTCTGTTTTCCAGGGATGTGAGGTTAAGCTCCTTTAGCCTTCCCTCGTAGCTCAATCCTCTCAGTCCGGGACGAGCCTGGTGGCATACCGCTGAATCTTCTCTAACTTTGTCTTGTGTTTAACTAGGTATGGACTCCAGGCTGGAGCTGCATACTCCAGGATTGGTCTTACATAAGTGGTATACAGGGTTCTGAAAGATTCCTTACAAAATTTCTAAAGGCAGTTCTTATGTTGGCCAGTCTAGCATATGCCGCTGATGATATTCTTTTGATGTGGGCTTCTGGGGACAGGTTCGGTGTGATATCAACCCCCAGATCTTTCTCTCTATTTGACTCTGTAGGATTTCCCCTCCCAATGATACCTTGTGTGTTCAGCCCCTGCTCCCTTCTCCTAATTTCATCACCTTACACTTTCCGAGTTGAACTTTAGCAGCCATTTTCTAGACCATTCCTCCAGTTTATCCAGGTCATCTGTAGTCTGTGTGTGTGTGTGTGTGTGTGTGTGTGTGTGTGTGTCTGTGTGTCTGTGTGTGTGTGGTGTGTTAGCAGGTGAGCTAAGCTTGCTCTCTCGTGTCAGGGAGCTGCGAGTGTTTGCAAAATTCCTTGCATGTATTTCAACATATATTGAAATAGATGAGTAATGCAACATTCATGTGTACACACTCAGATGCTTGTTACACACTCAGATGCTTGTGTACACACTCAGATGCTTGTGTACACACTCAGATGCTTGTGTACACACTCAGATGCAGTGTGTACACACACACACAAATCCGTGTGTACACACACACAAATCCATGTGTACACACATAAATCTATGTGTACACACAGATCCATGTGTACACACCACAATCTATGTGTACATGTTCTGTTTGAAGGCCTATAATTGTTGTTTGTTCTGGTCAGTATTTCATCTTTGAATAATAAATTATTGGTTTGGTTTCCCCTCGAGAAAATCTTAGCTCTTGGGCCACCAGCTGTGGCAACGGGGCGTCCCATATGGAGAAGTCTCTAACATTGGATCTTCTAACATTGCGATCGTGTTCCACACCCTGGTGGCTTGGTGATGTAATCTGATGTTGTGTGTTGTGCAGGAGCCAGATTCACGAAGCAGTTACGCAAGTACTTACGAATGTGTACATCTTTCCACAATCTTTGGCGGCTTTGGTTACATTTATTAAACAGTTTACAAGCATGAAAACTTGCCAATCAACTGTTGTTATTGTTATAAACAGCCTCCAGGTGCTTCGGAGCTCATTAACTGTTTAATAATTGTAAACAAAGTCGCCAATGACTGAGAAAAGATGTATAGGTTCGTAAGTGCTTGCGTAACTTCTTCGTGAATCTGGCTCCAGGTTTCTATGCTGCTCTTCTTAGCGCCTTGTTAGGCGAAAATCAACATGCAAATGCTACACTGCTTGTAGGATTTGAATGCTGGTTTGCTTTAAGGTAAGTATAGTGGTTATCTTGAGGTTATCTTGAGATGATTTCCGGGCTTAGCGTCCTCGCGGCCCGGTCCTCGACCAGGCCTCCTTTTTGTTACACACCCCCAGGAAGCAGCCCGTAGCAGCTGTTTAACTCCCAGGTACCTATTTACTGCTAGGTAACAGGGACATCAGGGTGAAAGAAACTCTGCCCATTTGTTTCCGCCTCCGCCAGGGATCGAACCGGGAACCTTAGGACTACGAATTCCAAGCGCTGTCCACTCAGCCGTCAGGGCCCCTCCTAACGGTACTGGAGGGTATTAGAGATGCGGCCAGACTACGAGCCAGATTCACGAAGCAGTTACGCAAGCACTTACGAACCTGTAAATCTTTTCTCAATCTTTGGCGGCTTTGTTTCCAATTACTAAACAGTTAATGAGCTCCGAAGCACCAGGAGGCTGTTTATAACAATAACAACAGTTGATTGGCAAGTTTTCATGCTTGTAAACTGTTTAATAAATGTAACCAAAGCCGCCAAAGATTGAGGAAAGATGTACACTTACCAGACCACACACTAGAAGGTGAAGGGACGACGACGTTTCGGTCCGTCCTGGACCATTCACAATCGACTTGAGAATGGTCCAGGACGGACCGAAAGGTCGTTGTCCCTTCACCTTCTATTGTGTGGTCTGGTCAACATACTTTAGCCACGTTATTGTGACTCATCGCCTGCATAAAGATGTACACGTCCGTAAGTGCTTGCGTAACTGCTTTCGTGAATCTGGCCCCTAGAGCCTTGCGTAAGCGTGTTCGGTGGCAAGGTTGTGGAATCTCCTCAGTGTTCCTAAGGCTGGTTTTATTATGTTCATTGTGTCGTTTTCATGACTTGACTCCTGTTCCATTGATCGTGAGTCCCAGCATTGTGCCCACCTCCCAGTACTGGATAGGACGGTGGCCAGGTTCCCGTTCCTAGGGTTCCTTTCCCAGTGTGTAGTGTTATGTGGAACTGGTAGGAAGGAAGAGGAAAATGTGGGAAAATGAAGATGAGAAGGAGAGAAATAGAGTGGGTAGGGGAAGCAAGGAAGAGGGCGAGGTGGGAGGGGAGGTGTGGAAGGGGAAGAGAGAGGGGAGGGGATATAGAGAGGGGGGCCAGGCACGCGACATCCCAGGAGAGGGGGGGTGGAGTGGGGTTTACATATTATTAGTGGGCTGATGAAGGCCAGGCAGCTGGTTTTGTAATACTTGGCTTCACTAATGTTGCTATACTGACAGCTTGGGTAGACAGTGGGCTTGAGGGCACACTGGTGGCTTGGGTTAACATTGGGGTTGGGGGCACACTGGTGGCTTGGGTTAACATTGGGGTTGGGGGCACACTGGTGGCTTGGGTTGACAGTGGGCATGGGGCACACTGGTGGCTTGGGTTGACAGTGGGGTTGGGGGCACACTGCTGGCTTGGGTTGACAGTGGGCTTGGGGCACACTGGTGGCTTGGGTTGACAGTGGGCTTGGGGCACACTGGTGGCTTGGGTTGACAGTGGGCTTGGGGCACACTGCTGGCTTGGGTTGACAGTGGGCTTGGGGCACACTGCTGGCTTGGGTTGACAGTGGGCTTGGGGCACACTGCTGGCTTGGGTTGACAGTGAGCTTGGGGCACACTGCTGGCTTGGGTTGACAGTGTGCATGGGGCACACTGGTGGCTTGGGTTGACAGTGGGCATGGGGCACACTGGTGGCTTGGGTTGACAGTGGGCTTGGGGCACACTGGTGGCTTGGGTTGACAGTGGGCTTGGGGCACACTGGTGGCTTGGGTTGACAGTGGGCTTGGGGCACACTGGTGGCTTGGGTTGACAGTGGGCTTGGGGCACACTGGTGGCTTGGGTTGACAGTGGGCATGGGGCACACTGGTGGCTTGGGTTGACAGTGGGCTTGGGGCACACTGGTGGCTTGGGTTGACAGTGGGCATTGGGCACACTGGTGGCTTGGGTTGACAGTGGGCTTGGGGCACACTGGTGGCTTGGGTTGACAGTGGGCTTGGGGCACACTGGTGGCTTGGGTTGACAGTGGGCTTGGGGCACACTGGTGGCTTGGGTTGACAGTGGGCTTGGGGCACACTGCTGGCTTGGGTTGACAGTGGGCTTGGGGCACACTGCTGGCTTGGGTTGACAGTGGGCTTGGGGCACACTGGTGGCTTGGGTTGACAGTGGGCTTGGGGCACACTGGTGGCTTGGGTTGACAGTGGGCATTGGGCACACTGGTGGCTTGGGTTGACAGTGGGCTTGGGGCACACTGGTGGCTTGGGTTGACAGTGGGCTTGGGGCACACTGGTGGCTTGGGTTGACAGTGGGCATTGGGCACACTGGTGGCTTGGGTTGACAGTGGGCTTGGGGCACACTGGTGGCTTGGGTTGACAGTGGGCTTGGGGCACACTGGTGGCTTGGGTTGACAGTGGGCTTGGGGCACACTGGTGGCTTGGGTTGACAGTGGGCTTGGGGCACACTGCTGGCTTGGGTTGACAGTGGGCTTGGGGCACACTGCTGGCTTGGGTTGACAGTGGGCTTGGGGCACACTGCTGGCTTGGGTTGACAGTGGGCTTGGGGCACACTGGTGGCTTGGGTAGACAGTGGGCTTGGGGCACACTGGTGGCTTGGGTAGACAGGGGCTTGGGGCACACTGGTGGCTTGGGTAGACTGATCCACTTCGCTCGTCACTTGGCTCTAAGGTGGGTAGGGACTTCTTGGAAAGACCGACTTATTGACGCTATTGACATTGCTGACTGACTGACTTACTGGATTGACGAGGCCTGGGCATGGGCCGTGTGGTGGGCGTGTGTGTTGACAGCTGGCAGCCATCAAGCCGCCTACCACCATTGCTTACCCCCCCCTACCCCCCCTACCACCCTACCCCCCTACCCCCCTCCCCTTCCAACATCCTCATCTCTCCAACCCCCCCCCACTATCTCCTTCCCCTCACATCTCCCTAAGTGGACTCTGGCCAAGTTCTCTCCCTGTGTCTCGCTGGTCTCCATGCACTCACAAAAGGTCTCGTCCCAACTACTCCAAGTGTTGCCTTAACGCAGACCACTTCCAATCCCAGACACTTTGGCCATGGCTGACATGGGCAAAGTGTCCGGGAACAGTTTGAGGCTTAAAGAGGCTCCAAACCTACTCTGGTTTGGAGCCTCTTACACCTTTTCATACGGCCTCTCTAAATATTTTATAGGCCTCCCTGGTCTGTTTTTAGGGCCTCTCTAGAACCTTTTTTCCTCAAAGTTTGTAATCGTCTTTACTTTTCCTATTACCACAGCTGGTCCTCTTCAGTAAGGCATTGTTCATGCCTGTTCCCCACTGCAATATCCCTCCTCTCCCTCCCCAGCCTTGAAGAGGGGGATTCGAGTCAAAGGTTACAGAGTAAACTTGATTAAAGCGTCCTGTCTTAGTTTAGCTGATGACGCCCTCGGGGAAGTGTGCCCCGGGGGAGTGTGTGCCCCGGGGGAGTGTGTGCCCCGGGGGGGGGGAAGTGTGCCCCAGGGGAGGGGGGAGTGCCCCAGGGTAGGGGGGAGTGTCAACATACCCCAATGCTTAAAGACAAAAGTTCAAGACTTTAAATTAAGCTTTGTTATGGCTCCTGTCTATTACAGCTGCGTTCTTCAAAGATGGATTTATTTTTTTTTTTGCATTCCTATATTTGCCTTGCTGTTTTTACTATTAAGTTCCTATTTTACTATTTCGTTCTCACCTAGTTGTGCTTGCGGGGGTTGAGCTCTGGCTCTTTGGTCCCGTCTCTCAACTGTCAATCAACTGGTGTACAGGTTCCTGAGCCTATTGGGGTCTATCATATCTACATTTGAAACTGTGTATGGAGTCAGCCTCCACCACATCACAGCCGAATTTATTCCATCTGTTAATACTACTTGACACTGAAAAAGTTCTTTCTAACGTCCCTGTGGCTCATTTGGGTACTCAGTTTCCACCTGTGTCCCTTGTTCGTGTTCCACACGTGCTAAATAGTTTGTCTTTGTCCACCCTGTCAATTCCCCTGAGAATTTTGTAGGTGGTGATCATGTCTCCCCTTAGTGTATAATTGTTAGTGATACTTTTGGTGTATAATTATAATTACGCGTTAGATGCTATTCTGACTTGTGTAAATTTGATCATATACTTAAGTTTTGTGTGTATTAAGTTTATTGTAAATATACAATTATTTATAATAAAGTGTTCTTAAAGACTTGGCCTCGTCACATTGTTTTAAAGACTTGGGCCTCGTCACCAGTGTTCTTAAAGACTTGGTCCTCGTCACCATTGTTCTTAAAGACTTGGTCCTCGTCACCATTGTTCTTAAAGACTTGGTCCTCGTCACCATTGTTCTTAAAGACTTGGGCCTCGTCACCATTGTTCTTAAAGACTTGGGCCTCGTCACCATTGTTCTTAAAGACTTGGGCCTCGTCACCATTGTTCTAAAGACTTGGGCCTCGTCACCAGTGTTCTTAAAGACTTGGTCCTCGTCACCTGTGTTCTTAAAGACTTGCTCCTCGTCACCAGTGTTCTTAAAGACTTGGTCCTCGTCACCAGTGTTCTTAAAGACTTGGTCCTCGTCACCTGTGTTCTTAAAGACTTGCTCCTCGTCACCAGTGTTCTTAAAGTCTTGGTCCTCGTCACCTGTGTTCTTAAAGACTTGGTCCTCGTCACCAGTGTTCTTAAAGACTTGGTCCTCGTCACCAGTGTTCTTAAAGACTTGGTCCTCGTCACCAGTGTTCTTAAAGACTTGGTCCTCGTCACCAGTGTTCTTAAAGACTTGGTCCTCGTCACCAGTGTTCTTAAAGACTTGGTCCTCGTCACCAGTGTTCTTAAAGACTTGGTCCTCGTCACCAGTGTTCTTAAAGACTTGCTCCTCGTCACCAGTGTTCTTAAAGACTAGCCAGGCCGGGCGTCTCCCTTATGCCAGACTCTCGCCATAAGGCTGAAGACAACTGTCAGGAGAAAGCGCCAAGCCATCACGACTACATAGCACTGGGAAGGGGTCAGGATAAGGATTTGGGATGGGACGGAGGGAAGGAATGGTGCCCAACCACTTGGACGGTCGGGGGATTGAACGCCGACCTGCATGACGCGACGCAGAAAGACTTTGAGTGAGACAAATATTGAAACAAACTCCTGGTAGAATGTTGGGCCAGTTAAGCCTAGTGACTCACTGCCCGGGGGGGGGGGAGAAGGGGGTCATTTGCCAGACGGATCGTTTACTGACACTAAGATGATGACGACACCCAATTGGCGGTAACTCAAGACGGTTGTTATACTAGTTTCAAGTGAGTGCAACCAACAGCAAGGTGCAGTCTCAGTGTGTGCAATGTTGCAGCCACCTGCCGTCGGCAACAAGCATTGGGAGCAACTGTTTAGTCCTATACCTGTCCTCAGTCTTGTAGTGATGGGTGAACCCTGGTTCATTGCCAACACGGGTTAGTGTAGTGATGGCTGAACCCTGGTTCATTGCCAACACGGGTTATTGTAGTGATGGGTGAACCCTGGTTCATTGCCAACGCGGGTATTGTAGTGATGGCTGAACCCTGGTTCATTGCCAACACGGGTTATTGTAGTGATGGCTGAACCCTGGTTCATTGCCAACACGGGTTATTGTAGTGATGGGTGAACCCTGGTTCATTGCCAACACGGGTTATTGTAGTGATGGCTGAACCCTGGTTCATTGCCAACACGGGTTAGTGTAGTGATGGCTGAACCCTGGTTCATTGCCAACACGGGTTATTGTAGTGATGGCTGAACCCTGGTTCATTGCCAACACGGGTTATTGTAGTAATGGCTGAACCCTGGTTCATTGCCAACACGGGTTATTGTAGTAATGGCTGAACCTGGTTCATTGCCAACACGGGTTATTGTAGTAATGGCTGAACCCTGGTTCATTGCCAACACGGGTTATTGTAGTAATGGCTGAACCCTGGTTCATTGCCAACACGGGTTATTGTAGTGATGGGTGAACCCTGGTTCATTGCCAACACGGGTTATTGTAGTGATGGGTGAACCCGGTTCATTGCCAACACGGGTTATTGTAGTGATGGGTGAACCCTGGTTCATTGCCAACACGGGTTATTGTAGTGATGGCTGAACCCTGGTTCATTGCCAACACGGGTTAGTGTAGTGATGGCTGAACCCTGGTTCATTGCCAACACGGGTTATTGTAGTGATGGCTGAACCCTGGTTCATTGCCAACACGGGTTATTGTAGTAATGGCTGAACCCTGGTTCATTGCCAAACGGGTTATTGTAGTAATGGCTGAACCCTGGTTCATTGCCAACACGGGTTATTGTAGTAATGGCTGAACCCTGGTTCATTGCCAACACGGGTTATTGTAGTAATGGCTGAACCCTGGTTCATTGCCAACACGGGTTAGTGTAGTGATGGCTGAACCCTGGTTCATTGCCAACACGGGTTATTGTAGTGATGGCTGAACCCTGGTTCATTGCCAACACGGGTTATTGTAGTGATGGCTGAACTCTGGTTCATTGCCAACACGGGTATTGTAGTGATGGCTGAACTCTGGTTCATTGCCAACACGGGTTATTGTAGTGATGGCTGAACCCTGGTTCATTGCCAACACGGGTTATTGTAGTGATGGCTGAACCCTGGTTCATTGCCAACACGGGTTATTGTAGTGATGGCTGAACTCTGGTTCATTACCAACACGGGTTATTGTAGTGATGGCTGAACTCTGGTTCATTGCCAACACGGGTTATTGTAGTGATGGCTGAACTCTGGTTCATTGCCAACACGGGTCACCCACCACCTTGCCTGAGGCGTCCCTTACTGCCACCGTGTGCTTCTCCACACCAGACCACTGAGGCGTACCACTAGGTACGTACTGTACCGTACCGTACCACCAGAGTTGTACCACTAGGTACGTACCATACCACCAGAGGTGTACCACTAGGTACGTACCGTACCACCAGAGGTGTACCACTAGGTACGTACCATACCACCAGAGGTGTACCACTAGGTACGTACCGTACCACCAGAGGCGTACCACTAGGTACGTACCGTACCACCAGAGGTGTACCACTAGGTACGTACTGTACCACCAGAGGTGTACCACTAGGTACGTACTGTACCATACCACCAGAGGTGTACCACTAGGTACGTACCATACCACCAGAGGTGTACCACTAGGTATGTACCGTACCACCAGAGGTGTACCACTAGGTACGTACCGTACAGTCCCACCAGAGGCGTACCACTAGGTACATACCCTACTGTACCACCAGAGGTGTACCACTAAGTACGTACCATACTGTACCACCAGAGGCGTACCACTAGGTACATACCATACTGTACCACCAGAGGCGTACCACTAGGTACGTACCATACCACCAGAGTCGTACCACTAGGTACGTACCGTAACACCAGAGGCGTACCACTTGGTACGTACCGTACCACCAGAGATGTACCACCAGGTACGTACAGTCCCACCACGTACACACCCGGTTAGTCTTCCATTCTCTCATACTGCAGACTGGACTTGGTCAACACCATCAGGTCCCTCATAGTTGACAGTTCCACTTCCTTGCTGCCACAGACGGAGATCAGACTGGACTTGGTCAACACCATCAGGTTCCCTCATAGTGGACAGTTCCACTTCCTTGCTGCCACAGACGGAGTTCAGGTGGACTTGCCTGAACCACCAGACTCCTCCAGCTGGTCATAGCTTCAAACATTACACTCTGGGGGGTAGAAATAGCCTAAGCTACTCTCTCTCTTTGAGATGTATTTCTTTCTTGTCTCAGTAAACACACTTGAGCTTGAATTACACTCTGCATCCCAAGGAGAATGTCTAATCCAAGTGACCAGAGGTCACCTTCTTCCTAGAACTTGAGGTCACTCTTTGTCCTCTTGGCTGGTACATTCGTTTGGGCAAGCAGTTGGTGTGTTAATCCCTTGGACGGTCGGGGATTGAACGCCGACCTGCATGACGCCACCTCCACAGACTGAGTGACCTCGATGTCTGACAACAGTCTCAATACTCATCATGAACTTCTACTCATCATTTGTTTAGTCTTGTAGTAATGATTCATTAGCTAATATTCCCTCCAAGCCTGTAGATTACATCACCGTTCACAGTCGTGCTAATATTCCTCCAAGCTTGTAGATTACATCACCGTTCACAGTCGTGCTAATATTCCTCCAAGCTTGTAGCTTACATCACCGTTCACAGTCGTGCTAATATTCCCTCCAAGCTTGTAGCTTACATCACCGTTCACAGTCGTGCTAATATTCCCTCCAAGCCTGTAGATTACATCACCGTTCACAGTCGTGCTAATATTCCCTCCAAGCTTGTAGATTACATCACCGTTCACAGTCGTGCCAGAATGACAGTGCCACAGACGACTGTGGTTGGCATGTACACAATATTGCACATTTGCAACAACTGTGCATTGTACAGTTTGTTGCACCCAAGAAAAGTCCCGTTCAGTACTGTGACGTTTTCTACATTGCCGGAGAAGGAATGTAACAGTGAAAACCTTACTTTTCCTGCGGCTTGTATCCTACTGCAATAGTCTTATGGTTGTGTGTGCTGGGCTGTTGTTATAGATTCAGCTTCTCGGAACATGTTCCAAGTAGCACGGGCTATGGTGAGCCCGTAACTTAGCTAGCCCAGGAGCGGGGCAAGTAGCACGGGCTATGGTGAGCCCGTAACTTAGCTAGCCCAGGAGCGGGGCAAGTAGCACGGGCTATTGTGAGCCCGTAACTTACCTAGCCCAGGAGCGGGGCAAGTAGCACGGGCTATGGTGAGCCCGTAACTTAGCTAGCCCAGGAGCGGGGCAAGTAGCACGGGCTATGGTGAGCCCGTAACTTAGCTAGCCCAGGAGCGGGGCAAGTAGCACGGGCTATGGTGAGCCCGTAACTTAGCTAGCCCAGGAGCGGGGCAAGTAGCACGGGCTATGGTGAGCCCGTAACTTACCTAGCCCAGGAGCGGGGCAAGTAGCACAGGCTATGGTGAGCCCGTAGTGGACTTACCTGGCCCAGGAGCGGGGCAAGTAGCACGGGCTATGGTGAGCCCGTAGTGGACTTAAGGTTTTAGGACTTTAATGTGTTAGGCCTGGGATTGTTCATTTAGGCCTAGTACAGGTCAGGTTCAAGATTAGTATCTGTGTACATGTTATGTCTATATTTGGTACATACTATGTACATATATTTTGTACATAACATCCATAGTATCCATAGGCACAATTATCTCTAGAGGTTCGGTTGTGTTTAATACATGCTACAATCACCAGGTGGCAGGCTTGCTACAATCACCAGGTGGCAGGCTTGCTACAATCACCAGGTGGCAGGCTTGCTACAATCACCAGGCGGCAGGCTTGCTACAATCACCAGGTGGCAGGCTTGGTACAATCACCAGGTGGCAGGCTTGCTACAATCACCAGGCGGCAGGCTTGCTACAATCACCAGGTGGCAGGCTTGCTACAATCACCAGGTGGCAGGCTTGCTACGATCACTAGGCGGCAGGCTTGCTACAATCACCAGGTGGCAGGCTTGCTACGATCACCAGGTGGCAGGCTTGCTACAATCACCAGGTGGCAGGCTTGCTACAATCACCAGGTGGCAGGCTTGCTACAATCACCAGGTGGCAGGCTTGCTACAATCACCAGGTGGCAGGCTTGCTACAATCACCAGGTGGCAGGCTTGCTACAATCACTAGGCGGCAGGCTTGCTACAATCACCAGGTGGCAGGCTTGCTACAATCACTAGGCGGCAGGCTTGCTACAATCACCAGGTGGCAGGCTTGCTACAATCACCAGGCGGCAGGCTTGCTACAATCACCAGGTGGCAGGCTTGCTACAATCACCAGGTGGCAGACTTGCTACAATCACCAGGTGGCAGGCTTGCTACAATCACCAGGTGGCAGGCTTGCTACAATCACCAGGTGGCAGGCTTGCTACAATCACCAGGCGGTAGGCTTGCTACAATCACCAGGCGGCAGGCTTGCTACAATCGGCAGGCGGTAGGCTTGCTACAATCGGCAGGCGGCAGGCTTGCTACAATCACCAGGTGGCAGGCTTGCTACAATCGGCAGGGGGCAGGCTTGCTACAATCACCAGGTGGCAGGCTTGCTACAATCACCAGGCGGCAGGCTTGCTACAATCGGCAGGCGGCAGGCTTGCTACAATCACCAGGTGGCAGGCTTGCTACAATCACCAGGTGGCAGGCTTGCTACAATCGGCAGGCGGCAGGCTTGCTACAATCACCAGGTGGCAGGCTTGCTACAATCGGCAGGCGGCAGGCTTGCTACAATCACCAGGTGGCAGGCTTGCTACAATCGGCAGGCGGCATGCTTGCTACAATCGGCAGGCGGCAGGCTTGCTACAATCACCAGGTGGCAGGCTTGCTACAATCACCAGGTGGCAGGCTTGCTACAATCGGCAGGCGGCAGGCTTGCTACAATCACCAGGTGGCAGGCTTGCTTCAATCGGCAGGCGGCAGGCTTGCTACAATCACCAGGTGGCAGGCTTGCTACAATCGGCAGGCGGTAGGCTTGCTACAATCACAAGGTGGCAGGCTTGCTGCAATCGGCAGGCGGCAGGCTTGCTACAATCGGCAGGCGGCAGGCTTGCTACAATCGGCAGGCGGCAGGCTTGCTACAATCGGCAGGCGCAGGCTTGCTACAATCGGCAGGCGGCAGGCTTGCTACAATCACCAGGTGGCAGGCTTGCTACAATCACCAGGCGGCAGGCTTGCTACAATCACCAGGTGGCAGGCTTCATACAATCGGCAGGCGGCAGGCTTGCTACAATCACCAGGTGGCAGGCTTGCTACAATCGGCAGGCGGCAGGCTTGCTACAATCACCAGGTGGCAGGCTTGCTACAATCGGCAGGCGGCAGGCTTGCTACAATCACCAGGTGGCAGGCTTGCTACAATCGGCAGGCGGCAGGCTTGCTACAATCACCAGGTGGCAGGCTTGCTGCAATCGGCAGGCGGCAGGCTTGCTACAATCGGCAGGCGGCAGGCTTGCTACAATCGGCAGGCGGCAGGCTTGCTACAATCGGCAGGCGCAGGCTTGCTACAATCGGCAGGCTTGCTACAATCACCAGGTGGCAGGCTTGCTACAATCACCAGGCGGCAGGCTTGCTACAATCACCAGGTGGCAGGCTTGCTACAATCACCAGGCGGTAGGCTTGCTACCATCACCAGGTGGCAGGCTTGCTACAATCACCAGGCGACAGGCTTCCTACAATCACCAGGTGGCAGGCTTGCTACAATCACCAGGTGGCAGGCTTGCTACAATCACCAGGCGGCAGGCTTGTTACAATCACCAGGTGGCAGGCTTGCTACAATCACCAGGCGGCAGGCTTGCTACAATCACCAGGTGGCAGGCAGGCTTGCTACAATCACCAGGTGGCAGGCTTGCTACAATCACCAGGTGGCAGGCTTGCTACAATCACCAGATAGCAGGCTTGCTACAATCACCAGGTGGCAGGCTTGTTACAATCACCAGGTGGCAGGCTTGCTACAATCACCAAGTGGCAGGCTTGCTACAATCACCAGGTAGCAGGCTTGCTACAATCACCAGGCGGCAGGCTTGCTACAATCACCAGGCGGCAGGCTTGCTACAATCACCAGGTGGCTGGCTTGCTACAATCACCAGGTGGCAGGCTTGCTACAATCACCAGGTGGCTGGCTTGCTACAATCACCAGGTGGCTGGCTTGCTACAATCACCAGGTGGCAGGCTTGCTACAATCAACAGGTGGCAGGCTTGCTACAATCACCAGGTGGCAGGCTTGCTACAATCACCAGGTGGCAGGCTTGTTACAATTATCAGGGGGCAGGCTTGCTACAATCAACAGGTGGCAGGCTTGCTACAATCACCAGGCGGCAGGCTTGCTACAATCATCAGGCGGCAGGCTTGCTACAATCATCAGGTGGCAGGCTTGCTACAATCACCAGGTGGCTGGCTTGCTACAATCACCAGGTGGCTGGCTTGCTACAATCACCAGGTGGCAGGCTAGCTACAATCACCCCCCCTCCCTGTCCAGCTCGTTGTCGCCATGAGGGGGGGGGGCTTGGTGGTCGGCTGCCAGAGTGTGATGCTCCTTAAGACAGTCCTCTGTCCTTTTGTAGCCTTGTGCTCCTGCTGCTGTCCTCTCTAATTCTGCCGGACATCTTTTCCTTTTCCTTTTGTTTCGTTTTTCTCCCCCCGCCCCTCATCTTCTTTCTTGTTGTCATTTCCTGCTGACCTTGTGCCTGTTTTGATCATTCTTTTGGCCTTCTTTTGTTTTGACGCCCGAGTGTTTGAGGAGGCATACTCTTGCACCCATAGAACTGTAGTACCCAACGTCTCGAGCGAGTGGGAACTTTTTATTGTCAATCCCCCTTTCGTCACTGAACCTGATCTCGACAGACTGAGGTTCTTAATGTGGTGTTTGTGGGGCGTATACTCACGATGCACCCCTAGGGGGCCCCGGCATGATCGGCGATAGCTTCTTGTTGGGTGACCTGCCTCTACTTGTGGCTCCATGGTGG
>WNGS01159166.1:76451-87662 GCA_020271785.1 Procambarus virginalis
TCAGCCCCAGATGTTGTGTCCATCATACACTCACTAAAAACCAAAGCTGGGAACATCAGTGAAATCCCATCCATTGTATACAAGAGCGCCTCCCATGCCCTTGCGCCACCTATAGCTCTGGTTCAACAAATCCCTTGAGTGTCATACCTTCCCTGATATCCTTAAAAAAAGCAAGAGTAACGCCAGTCATAAAGGAGGTAATCCGGCAGACATAAACAATTATAGACCATATCAAACCTACCCATACTATCAAAAATATTTGAAAAAATTATCTACAAACAGCTCTACTCCTATCTCGTAAAATTCGACATTCTTAGCCCCTGTCAGTTTGGCTTCCGCTCCCAAAAGAGTACCAACGATGCAATTATTAGTCTCCTTGATATAATTTACTCAGCCCTTGAGAAAAATGAGTTTCCGATTGGAATCTTCATTGACCTGAGAAAGGCCTTTGATACTGTTAAACACAATTACCTCGTACGTAAACTCCTTCATTATGGAATCCGAGGCCATGCACTGGACTATATCCAATCCTATTTTAGTGATAGACACCAATGTGTAGCCATCAATAATATAACCTCTCCCACTCTACCAATAACCGTTGGAGTGCCACAGGGCAGCATTTTGGGACCTCTTCTATTTCTTATATACATCAATGATCTGCCTAATGTCTCTAACATTCTGAAACCTATTTTGTTTGTTGATGATACTACCCTCATCTACTCTAACCCCAACCCACATACACTAAATAATGTTGTTAATAATGAACAAAAAAAGTCCACTTATGGATGTCAACCAACAAACTAACACTTTACATAGAAAAGACCTACTACATCTTATTTGGAAGCAAATCTACAAATGCAATTCAGCTTCAGATAGACAATGTAAACATTAGCATTAGAAATGATGTCTCGGCCTATTCCTAGACAAGAGACTAAACTTCAGTACCCACATACAACACATAACTAAGAAAGTCTCTAAAACAGTTGGTATACTCTCCAAAATCAGATATTATGTACCTAACTCTGCTATCATCTCTCTATATTATGCACTAATCTATTCATATCTTAACTATGGTATCTGTGCATGGGGTTTCAACCACTGCAAACCACCTCAAGTCCATCATCACTCAGCAAAAATCTGCTATCAGGATAATAACAAATTCTGCTTTCAGACAACACTCAGCCCCCTTGTTTAACTCCCTAAACATGCTAAACATAATCTCACTCCACAAATTCTCTTGTGTCAACTACATTTACTAAACCCTGTTCTTAAATGCAAATCATGCTCTGAAACTCTCCCTGGACAGGTGTAATAGGAACCATTATCACCACACCAGAAATAAATCTCTCTTTGATATCCCCAGAGTTAAACTTAATCTGTGTAAACACTATGCAAATAAAGGGACCCAGTCTATGGAACTCACTCCCTAATGAATTGAAAAGCTGTCCAACTTTTGCGTCATTCAAAAACAATACTAAAAAGTACCTAATTTCATCTTCATAGTTTTTTACATTTTGCTTTAAAATTGCACTGTATCTATTGCTACCCAATCTCCCAACCTTTATGTACCCAATCTGAACATCTTTACCATTGTGATCATTGCTGTCTTCTTATATGTGATGTTAATCTGCTGTATGGTGTCTATTAATCTTGTTTAAATTACCAATCAAGCTGTCAATGTAATCAATCAGAGCTTTAATATACCAATGTGCTTTAATATACTTACTAATCTCTCTCATCTCATTTTTTTTTCTTGCAATGTATTTGTTATCATTTTATTAATTCTGCTAGAATTTACCTACTTAAAATTATCTGTTAGATTAAGGACCTGCCCGAAACGCTGCGCGTACTAGTGGCTTTACAAGATTGTAAATACTATGCTATGTATTCTCACAAACCCAATGTACCTTCTTGTATATAAATAAATAAAAAATAAATAAAATAGTAGGTCTTTTCTATGTTTAGTGTGAGTTTGTTGGTTGTCATACATAAGTGTACTTTTTTAATTCTTTATTAACAACATTATTTAGTGTGTGGGGGTTGGTGTCTGAGTAGATGAGGGTAGTATCATCAGCAAACAATATAGGTTTAAGAATGTTAGAGACATTAGGCAGATCATTAATGTATATAAGAAATAGGAGAGGTCCTAGGATGCTGCCCTGTGGCACTCCAACGGTTATTTGTAGAGTGGGAGAGGTGATATTATTGATGGCTACACGTTGGTGTCTATCACTAAGATAAGATCGGATATAGTTCAGGGCAAGGCCTCGGATCCCATAATAGTGGAGTTTAAGCAAGAGGTAGTTAAGGTTAACAGTATTAAAGGCCTTTCTTTGGTCGATTTCTTTCTTAGGTTTCCAATCGGAAACTCATTTTTGTCAAGGGCTGAATAGATTATATCAAGGAGACTAATAATTGCATCGTTGGTACTCTTTTTGGGAGCGGAAGCCAAACTGAGAGGGGCTGAGTATGTCAAATTTTACGAGGTAGGAGTAGAGCTGTTTGTAGATAATTTTTTCAAATATTTTTTATAATACGGGTAGGTTTGATATTGGTCTATAATTGTGTATGTCTGCCGGATTGCCTCCTTTATGAACTGGCGTTACTCTTGCTTTTTTAAGGATATCAGGGAAGGTATGACACTCAAGGGATTTGTTGAACAGCAGAGCTATAGGTGGCGCAAGGGCATGGGAGGCGCTCGTGTATACAATGGATGGGATTTCACTGATGTTCCTAGCTTTGGTTTTTAGTGAGTGTATGATGGACACAACATCTGTCGGGCTGACTGGTGAAAGGAGAAGAGAGTTTGGATAGCTGCCTGAGAGATATGTGTTGATATCTGTCTGAGTCTGTGGGATTTTTCTGGCAAGGTTAGCACCAACCGATGAAAAGAAGCTGTTAAATTCATTTTCGATTTCTAAATCAGTTGTAGGTGTATAGCCATCCTTGGAGAGTTTTATCTGGTTGTATGAGTGTTGTTTAGTTCCTAAGATATTAGAGATGGTGTTCCATGTGCTTTTCATGTTGCCTTTTGCTTCTTTGAATCTAGTCTCATAATATGAAAGTTTAGCTTTCCTTATGATACTGGTAAGCACTGATGAGTACCTTTTAGCTACTTCCTTTGTAACTAGGCCAATTCTAAGTTTCTTTTCAAATTCATGTTTCTTGTTGATTGATTTGAATATACCACTTGTAAGCCACGGATTGTTTATTCTTTTGTCAGTTACTTGTTTGGTAAGGAGGGGACAGTGAGTGTTGTAGAGGCTTAGAGTTTTGGAGAGAAAGAGGTCTGTCAATGAATTTATATCCTGGGTATTATTGAATTCAGATTCCCAGTTAATATTGTGAAGTGCATTTGTGAGGTTGCCTATAGCTGCTCCACTGTGTAGCCTGCATGTAAGTTTCTTGCTTTCTGGTGGTGTTAAGTCCATGTTTGCTATGAGGAAGATAGGATAGTGGTCAGTTGTTCTGTCAGAATATACCAGATGTAAGGGAAGCTGTTATGTTAGTCAATAAGTGATCCAAAATAGTGGCAGATGTCTGAGTGACTCGGGTGGGCCTGGTGATTGTGGGGATTAACATACAGGAATTCATGCTGTTTTAGGAAATAGTCGACTTGAGGGCTATTTTGTTGACCCAGGTCAGTATTGAAGTCTCCTCCTAGAATGATGTCATTTTTGTTGAGTGTTGGTTAGGGGATAGGGGATAGACCCTAGGTCTAATACACGCCGAGGTGGTACATATATGGCCTACACTAGGCCTATGAATATTTAAGTTTGGTCTTTAGCTTTATCTTGTCCCGACTCTATTAAGGGAATAGTACCAAATTCTGCTCTCTATTTGTCCATCACGTCTATATTTCTTCGATCGACCAATCTTATCAAGAAGGACGGTTAAATTTTGGCTAGGTGGGTTTAATTCAAGATAGGGTAAGATTAGTTAGGTCTCTTTTTTGGGTCGGGTTGGGTAATTTATTAATGGGGTAGCGTTGGTTAATGTATTTTAATTTATGTTCGGGTAATTTATATGAGGGGAAGTTGGTTAGTTATGGGTGAATAGATGTTAATTTCTATGAAGGTTGGTTTAAGTTAGGTGTGGTTAGGTTAATTTATAAGTGAGGTTTGGTTATTTAACGTTAGAGTAGGTTAGGCCCATTAAAGTAACTCATAAGTTCAGGTTAAAGTAATATCAGCTTACGTAAACAAGAATAGTATATAATTTAATAATAACAAGTTTTATGTAAAAGATAAAATCCAGAGATTGAAAATGTTACACGAATTCACAGAGAACGAAAAGGAAATGTGTGAACCACTAAGTGAACACTTCCGTAGTGTGTTTGTGCAAAATTACTCGACAAACTAAGAAGAAACAAAACAGTTCGCGCAAATGGAGTCTCACCTTTGACTCTGAAAGAATGCGCACCAGAGCTGTGCATTCCATTTCAAAGAATATTTTAGACTACTTTATGTTCAGGAATATTAACAGATATATGGAAAAAGATAATCATAAGTCCAGTCTTCAAAAATGGAAGCAGAGATGATACTTCTAAATTATATTCCCGTTTCGTTGACAAGCGATATAGTCAGAACATTAGAAAAATAGTTAAAACCAAATAGGTAGAATACCTAGAGAGAATTGATGAACTAATAGACAGTATAGTTTTTGAACAGTAAAATCCAGTGTATTAAATGTACTTATTTGTAATGACAGATATTTGACAGGAAAGATTTTTTTTTATTATTATTATTTTCTACCACAGACGTGGCCACACATTTACAATGCTAACCAGAATATATACATTTTTTACTGTCCTCCATAGACAGGGTTAGAGATGTGTTAAACAGATCGGGCCTGACATCTCAGTGAACAGCACTTCGGATTCGTAGTCCCGAGGTTCGGGTTCGATCCCTGGTGGAGGCGGAGACAAAATGGGCAAAATGTTTCTTTCACCCTGATGCCCCTGTTACCTAGCAGTAAATATGTACCTGGGAGTTAGTCAGCTGCTCCTGGGGGTGTGAAACAAAAAGGAGGCCTGGTCGAGGACCGGGCCGCGGGGACACTAAGCCCCGAAATCATCTCAAGATAACCTCAAGATAACATATAATTCATTGATTTATTGAACAATCAACCACAGAAGGTGATTGTAGTGCTTTTAAAAGACTAAACTATCTCAGAAACATAAATACACAGATTTACGTTTGTCCTACATAAAGTGTTCGCGGTGTCTCTTCACATAGTGTAAAACGCACGTTATGTAACGATTAACGTGCGTTTACAAAGGTGAAATGCAATTCTGACCATCTTGCATATATCCTGTATACACACACACACACACACACACACACACACACACACACACACACACACACACACACACACACACACACATACATGAAGATGATGGGGGTAATGAAGATAGGGGTAGGAAGCAGGAGACCAGATACAAGGTATCATTTGGGAGATGAAATACTTCAAGAGTCAGAGAGAGAGAAAGACCTGGGGTTGATATCACGCCAGACCTGTCCCCTGAAGCTCATATCAAGAGGATAACATCAGCAGCATATGCCAGGTTGGCTAACATAAGAACGGCCTTTAGAAACTTGTGTAAGGAATCTTTCAGAACATTATATACCACATATGTCAGACCAATCCTGGAGTATGCGGCTCCAGTATGGAGTCTCTATCTAGTCAAGCATAAGACTAAACTGGAAAAGGTTCAAAGGTTTGCCACCAGACTAGTACCCGAGCTGAGAGGTATGAGCTACGAGGAGAGACTACAAGAATTAAACCTCACTTCGTTGGAAGACAGAAGAGTTAGGGGGGACATGATCACCACATTCAAGATTCTCAGGGGAATCGAGAGGGTTGATAAAGACAGACTGTTTAACACAAGGGGCACACGCACTAGGGGCCACAGGTGGAAACTGAGTGCCCAAATGAGCCACAGAGATATTAGAAAGAACTTTTTTAGTGTCAGAGTGGTTGACAAATGGAATGCATTAGGAAGTGATGTGGTGGAGGCTGACTCCATACACAGTTTCAAGTGTAGATATGATAGAGCCCAATAGGCTCAGGAATCTGTACACCTGTTGATTGACGGTTGAGAGGCGGGACCAAAGAGCCAGAGCTCAACCCCCGCAAGCACAACTAGGTGAGTACAACTAGGTGAGTACACACACACACACACACACACACGCACGCACGCACGCACGCACGCACGCACGCACACACACACGCACGCACGCACGCACACACACACACACACACACACACACACACACACACACACACACACACACACACACACACACACACACACACAAACACACACTGTACCGCTCTTGACAGTGTGGTGGAAGCGACCACCACACTCTACCACTCTTGACAGTGTGGTAGAAGCGACCACCACACTCTACCACTCTTGACAGTGTGGTAGAAGTGACCACCACACTCTACCACTCTTGACAGTGTGGTGGAAGCGACCACCACACTCTACCACTCTTGACAGTGTGGTAGAAGTGACCACCACACTCTACCACTCTTGACAGTGTGGTAGAAGTGACCACCACACTCTACCACTCTTGACAGTGTGGTGGAAGCGACCACCACACTCTACCACTCTTGACAGTGTGGTGGAAGTGACCACCACACTCTACCGCTCTTGACAGTGTGGTGAAAGCGATTCGGGTAAAGCTGTAAGCCTGAGTCTGCCCAAGCTGTTCTCTCACACAAAATGTCACCATTCTTTACGGAAGTGACCAAACCACGAGAAATACGACATATTTCCAAAAAATGAAAGATACATGATGACGTTCTCCTGTACATGGTGGCGTCGGTGGGTAAGGTGGGGTGCCCTTCTGTACATGGGGGCGTCGGTGGGTAAGGTGGGGTGCCCTACTGTACATGGTGGCGTCGGTGGGTAAGGTGGGGTGCCCTTCTGTACATGGGGGCGTCGGTGGGTAAGGTGGGGTGCCCTACTGTACATGGTGGCGTCGGTGGGTAAGGTGGGGTGCCCTTCTGTACATGGGGGCGTCGGTGGGTAAGGTGGGGTGCCCTACTGTACATGGGGCGTCGGTGGGTAAGGTGGGGTGCCCTACTGTACATGGGGGCGACGGTGGGTAAGGTGGGGTGCCCTACTGTACATGGGGGCGACAGTGGGTAAGGTGGGGTGCCCTTCTGTACATGGGGCGACGGTGGGTAAGGTGGGCTGCCCTACTGTACATGGGGCGACGGTGGGTAAGGTGGGGTGCCCTACTGTACATGGGGGCGTCGGTGGGTAAGGTGGGGTGCCCTTCTGTACATGGGGGCGTCGGTGGGTAAGGTGGGGTGCCCTTCTGTACATGGGGCGTCGGTGGGTAAGGTGGGGTGCCCTACTGTACATGGGGCGTCGGTGGGTAAGGTGGGGTGCCCTTCTGTACATGGTGGCGTCGGTGGGTAAGGTGGGGTGCCCTACTGTACATGGGGGCTACAGTGGGTAAGGTGGGGTGCCCTTCTGTACATGGGGCGACGGTGGGTAAGGTGGGGTGCCCTACTGTACATGGGGCGACGGTGGGTAAGGTGGGGTGCCCTACTGTACATGGGGGCGTCGGTGGGTAAGGTGGGGTGCCCTTCTGTACATGGGGCGTCGGTGGGTAAGGTGGGGTGCCCTTCTGTACATGGTGGCGTCGGTGGGTAAGATGGGGTTCCTTTCTGTACATGGGGGCGTCGGTGGGTAAGGTGGGGTGCCCTACTGTACATGGGGGCGTCGGTGGGTAAGATGGGGTTCCTTTCTGTACATGGGGGCGTCGGTGGGTAAGGTGGGGTGCCCTTCTGTACATGGGGGCGTCGGTGGGTAAGGTGGGGTGCCCTTCTGTACATGGGGCGTCGGTGGGTAAGGTGGGGTGCCCTACTGTACATGGTGGCGTCGGTGGGTAAGATGGGGTGCCCTACTGTACATGGGGGCGTCGGTGGGTAAGATGGGGTGCCCTACTGTACATGGGGGCGTCGGTGGGTAAGGTGGGGTGCCCTTCTGTACATGGGGCGTCGGTGGGTAAGGTGGGGTGCCCTACTGTACATGGGGGCGTCGGTGGGTAAGGTGGGGTGCCCTTCTGTACATGGGGCGTCGGTGGGTAAGGTGGGGTGTCCTGTACATGGGGGCGACGGTGGGTAAGGTGGGGTGCCCTACTTTACGTGGGGGCGACGGTGGGTAAGGGGGGGTGCCCTTCTGTACATGGGGGCGTCGATGGGTAAGGTGGGGTGCCCTTCTGTACATGGGGCGTCGGTGGGTAAGGTGGGGTGCCCTACTGTACATGGGGCGTCGGTGGGTAAGGTGGGGTGCCCTACTGTACATGGTGGCGTCGGTGGGTAAGGTGGGGTGCCCTTCTGTACATGGGGCGTCGGTGGGTAAGGTGGGGTGCCCTACTGTACATGGGGGCGTCGGTGGGTAAGATGGGGTGCCCTACTGTACATGGGGACGTCGGTGGGTAAGGTGGGTTGCCCTTCTGTACATGGGGGCGTCGGTGGGTAAGGTGGGGTGCCCTATTGTACATGGGGGCGACGGTGGGTAAGGTGGGGTGCCCTACTGTACATGGTGGCGACGGTGGGTAAGGTGGGGTGCCCTACTGTACATGGGGCGTCGGTGGGTAAGGTGGGGTGCCCTACTGTACATGGGGCGACGGTGGGTAAGGTGGGGTGCCCTACTGTACATGGGGCGACAGTGGGTAAGGTGGGGTGCCCTACTCTACATGGAGTGACAGTGGGTAAGGTGGGGTGCCCTTCTGTACATGGGGCGACAGTGGGTAAGGTGGGGTGCCCTACTGTACATGGGGCGACAGTGGGTAAGGTGGGGTGCCCTTCTATACATGGGGGCGACAGTGGGTAAGGTGGGGTGCCCTTCTGTACATGGGGGCGTCGATGGGTAAGGTGGGGTGTCCTTCTGTACATGAAGCGACGGTGGGTAAGGTGGGGTGCCCTTCTGTACATGGGGCGACAGTGGTTAAGGTGGGGTGCCCTTCTGTACATGGGGCGACAGTGGGTAAGGTGGGGTGCCCTTCTGTACATGGTGGCGTCGGTGGGTAAGGTGGGGTGCCTACTGTACATGGGGCGTGGGGGGTAAGGTGGGGTGCCCTTCTGTACATGGGGCGACAGTGGGTTAGGTGGGGTGCCCTTCTGTACATGGTGGCGTCGGTGGGTAAGGTGGGGTGCTCTTCTGTACATGGGGCGTCGGTGGGTAAGGTGGGGTGCCCTTCTGTACATGGTGGCGTCGGTGGGGTAAGGTGGGTGCCCTTCTGTACATGGGGCGTCGGTGGGTAAGGTGGGGTGCCCTACTGTACATGGTGGCGTCGGTGGGTAAGGTGGGGTGCTCTTCTGTACATGGTGGCGTCGGTGGGTAAGGTGGGGTGCCCTACTGTACATGGGGGCGACGGTGGGTAAGGTGGGGTGTCTGTACATGGGGGCGTCGGTGGGTAAGGTGGGGTGCCTCTGTACATGGGGGCGTCGATGGGTAAGGTGGGGTGCCCTACTGTACATGGGGGCGTCGGTGGGTAAGGTGGGGTGCCCTTCTGTACATGGGGGCGTCGATGGGTAAGTGGGGTGCCCTTCTGTACATGGGGGCGACGGTGGGTAAGGTGGGGTGCCCTACTGTACATGGGGGCGTCGGTGGGTAAGGTGGGGTGCCCTTCTGTACATGGGGGCGTCGATGGGTAAGTTGGGGTGCCCTTCTGTACTGGGGGGGGCGACGGTGGGTAAGGTGGGGTGCCCTTCTGTACATGGGGGCGTCGATGGGTAAGGTGGGGTGCCCTTCTGTACATGGGGGCGACGGTGGGTAAGGTGGGGTGCCCTACTGTACATGGGGGCGTCGATGGGTAAGGTGGGGTTGCCCTTCTGTACATGGGGCGACGGTGGGTAAGGTGGGGGCCCTACTGTACATGGGGGCGTCGGTGGGTAAGGTGGGGTTGCCCTTCTGTACATGGGGCGTCGGTGGGTAAGTGTTGCCTCTCATTCTTGTATTCACCTAGTTGTGTTTGCGGGGGTTGAGCTTTGCTCTTTCGGCCCGTCTCTCAACTGTTAATCAACTGTTTACTAACTACTTTTTTTTCCACACTCCCCACACACACCCCAGGAAGAGCCCGTGACAGCTGACTAACTCCCAGGTACCTATTTACTGCTAGGTAACAGGGGCATTCAGGTGAAAGAAACTGTGCCCATTTGTTTCTGCCTCGTGCGGGAATCGAACCCGCGCCACAGAATTACGAATCCTGCACGCTATCCACCAGGCTACGAGGCCCCAGGTGATTTGTGGGTCCCCTCACATGCTCACTTAAAATGTTTCATGTCGCCATTTCCAACAGTTTAGCTCTCCATGTTTGCTCATCTCCATGCCGTTCTTGTTAACCTTGGAATGGAAATGGTCTATCCTTCTGTGATTGAAGTCCCCCATATGAGCAGATAGGATCGATTTTCTACCGGCAGCAGCGGCTGCTCTCTCAATTATAGTGTTAACTGCCATGTTGTTTCTGTGATACTCTTGCCTGGGTCTAATGTCAAATGGTGGGGGGTTATATATCAGTGCTACTACTACTCTTGGTTCACCCATCGTTATCGTGCCTATTAAGAAGTCTCTGAACCCCTCGCAGCTTGGAATAACCATCTTCTCAAAACTCCATTCCTTTCTCATCAGTAGGGCACATTCTGCCTCTCCCCTTTCTTCCCTCTCTCTCCTTATCACAATGTAATCCTGGGGAAACACTGCAGTGTTTATGATTCCTGAGAGTTTTGTTTCTGTGAGTCCAATTACATCTGGGTTCACTTCTTGTGCTCTTTTCTTAAGTTCACTTGCCTTGCTTGTGGACCCCATCTATGTTTGAGTGTATGTTTGGGTGGTGTGTGGACCCCTGTGGTACTCCACCCTGGTGTGTGATGGACCCCTGTGGTACTCCACCCTGAGTGTGTGTGTGTGTGCACGTCTGCATTTTCGTGCAGGACTGCACACACACTTGCGGGAATGTTTGCTCAAACACTTTAAAATGCGAGAGGATGATAAGGATCAGGAGAGAGAGAGAGAGAGAGAGAGAGAGAGAGAGAGAGAGAGAGAGATAGAGAGAGAGGAGAGAGAGAGGGGGGGCGGCCTGTCATATATTCACAGCCAACTAGACACTTCAGTGGTGGTCTGATTATGGCCTCTACACAGTATCCCGGAGAAACACAGTTTGATGAGGACAGGAACTATACAGC
>WNGS01159166.1:147067-161124 GCA_020271785.1 Procambarus virginalis
GGGGTGGGTTGGGAGTGTGTGGGGTGGGAAGGGTTGTGTGTGGTGGTGTGGGTAAGGGGGGGAGGTGTGGGGTTGGGAAGGTGTGTGGGTTGGGAAGGTGGTGGGGTGTGAAGGGTGTGGGGTGGGGAGGTGTGGGTTGGTTAGGGTGGGTATTTTTCTTTATATTTTGAGTTTTTCTTCTCTCCGTCTCCAGTTGGAATGGTGCACAACCACTGTGTTGGGCGGAGGAAAATGGGGAATAATTTCCAACTCTCCTCATGTTGTCCTCCTGAATGCTAGCCTTTGGTTTTCAATTCCCTTCCGCGAGTACCTTAACCCCTACTTCGACCAGGTAATCCAACGTCGGTACACTGTGAGCACTCATTCCCACGGGGGCTTTCAAACCTATTTCCCTAATGGTCTGACTCGTTCAGAGTGAAGACTATGTCGAGTCTCGCTGGTTCATTGTTGCCTCATCATTCTTGTATGCACCTAGTTGTGTTTTGCGGGGGTTGAGCTTAGTTTCTTTGGTCCCGCCTCTCGAACTGTCAATCAACTGCTTACTAACTACTTTTTTTTCCATACCCCACACACAACACCCCAGAAGCATCCCGTGACGCTGACTAACTCCCAGGTAACTTATTTACTGCCTAAAGTACAGGGGCATTGAGGTGAAAGAAACTGTGCCCATTTGTTTCTGCCTCGTCTCAGGAATCGATCCCGCGCCACAGAATTACGAATCCTGCACGGACCTATCCACCAGGCTACGAGGCCCCAGGGATTTGTGGGTCCCCTCACATGCTCACTTAAAATGTTTCATGTCGCCATTTCCAACAGTTTAAGCTCTCCATGTATTGCTTCATCTCCATGCCGTTCTTTGTTAACCTTGGAATGGAAATGGTCTATCCTTCTGTGATTGAATCCCCCATATTGAGCAGGTGAGATCGATTTCTACAGGCAGCAGAGTCTGCTCTCTCAATTATATTGTTAACTACCATGTTGTTTCTGTGATACTCTTGCCTTGGTCTAATATCATTTGGTGGTTGGTTATATATCAGTGGCGTACTACTACTCTTGTTTCACCCATCGTATATCGAAAATCCTATTAGGTGAAGTCATCTGAACCCCTCGCCAAGCTTGGATAACCATCTGTCTCGAAACTCCAATTCTTTCTCATCAGTAGGGCCATTCGCCCTCTCCCTTCTTCCTCTTCATCCTTATCACAAGGTATCCTGGGGAAACACTGCAGTGTTTATGATTCCTGAGAAGTTTGTTTCTGTGAGTCCATACATCTGGGTCACTTACTTGAATGCTCTTATTCCTAAGTTTCACTTGCCATCTTGTGACCCCATCGATTATTGAGTGATAGTGGTTGGGTGTGGAGTGGACCACTGGGTGTTACTCCACCCTGGGGTAGTAGTGTGGACACGCTGTGGTAGCGTCCAGGGCCCTGGGGGTGGGTAGAGGGGTGGTAGGGGGAAACCCAACTGTGGTACTCCCACTCCTGGGTGGGGTGATGTTCACCCGGTGGTGGGGAACTCCAAAGACCCACTTGTTTTTTGTCGTACTTGTCCCCAATCCCCACTTTACTTTACGTCGGTATTACCTCCCCGACCTTGTTTTCTTTTTACCCCTGTGGTAACTGCCCACACTGGTGTATGTGGACCCCGTGGATAAAAATCCAACCCTGGGGATGTAAGGGTGGACCCATTAGAAGGTGAGGTCACGAAAATTGAGGGTTGAAGGCCTGGTGATCGAGGCACTCTCAGGGGGGGGGGGGGGTGATGAATTGGGGGGCATGTGGGGGAATGGGGTTGGGGGACCCCGGTTGGGTAATTATACTGAACCCAGCAACCAACCCTTAGATTTGTGTGTGTGTGTGCACGTCTGCATTTTCGTGCAGGACTGCCACACACTTGGGGAATGTTTGCCAAAACTTTAAAATGCGAGGCGCTGATAAGATCAGGAGAGAGATAGAGAGAGAGAGAGAGAGAGAGAGAGAAGAGAGATAGAGAGATAGAGAGAGAGGGTGGGCGGCCTTTCCATATATTTCACCAACTAGACACTTCAGTGTGTCTGGGTTATGGCCTCTACACAAGTATCCCGGAGAACACATTTTGGTCGCGATGAGGGACAGTGAACATGAGTGACAGTAACTAGTACACACAACAGAATGACGAAAAAAAAGATCTCAGGTGTCGTGCAGATAGGGAATGGGGAAATGGGGGTTGGCCACATCAAACATCGTATATTATGACATACCAAACTCGTAAACACTTCTGCCAACATGGACCAACGACCTTGTAGCTTTGAGGAACTAAAACAAATACACCTTTTGCCTTCTACCTATATTTAACGCTATGTATAGACCTGCTCGTGAACATGCCTCCCCAGGTAATAGCGCCTCCACTTAAAACACACAGACGAAGGGGGGAGACTAGAAAGAAGAAATCCCAATGTATACAATCAACCCCGTCCTGAGCTGAGGGGAAGCTTCGAGGGAAACTGATGGAACTGTGAACCTCCCTACCTGATTCAAGAGAAAGAAATATGTGGGGATACAGTGCGTAGCGGAATATAGAAACTCCATAATTGTAAATGAATAATAGCCATAAACAATGCTCAAGGTAAGTCACAACACGAAGTCCTTGATGAACCGAGATACACAGATTAGTAGAATGTGTTAGTTGGATTCAAATCACTTATTTATGTAAGTACAGTTTTAAAGAATATTTCACTGGTCGCTTGCGGGGTAAGAACCCCGACGTCAGCACACAAGCACATCATATGGGCAGAAGCGGCAACACCACCAGTGAAGAGGGGTTGTCAGTGGGGGACCTTTACAGATAATAAACTTTCTTAAAATAGGCGAACACGAAATTATCAGGAGACGAAGGGAAGGGGGCGAGCAGCACTGGACGAGGTCTTCTTTAAGAACATCACCGATACCAGAGGAAAAAAAAAAAAAAAAACAAAATACCAGGGTTAACTCAATGGGAGGGGGTGGACCCCTTGGGAGTAGTGCAGTGACCTCTGGGGGCAGTGTCCCCCCTGCTGGGAGCCAATGGCCCCCCTGCTGGGAGCCAATGGCCCCCCTGCTGGGAGCCAATGGCCCCCCTGCTGGGAGCCAATGGCCCCCCTGCTGGGAGCCAATGGCCCCCCTGCTGGGAGCCAATGGCCCCCCTGCTGGGAGCCAATGGCCCCCCTGCTGGGAGCCAATGGCCCCCCTGCTGGGAGCCAATGGCCCCCCTGCTGGGAGCCAATGGCCCCCCTGCTGGGAGCCAATGGCCCCCCTGCTGGGAGCCAATGGCCCCCCTGCTGGGAGCCAATGGCCCCCCTGCTGGGAGCCAATGGCCCCCCTGCTGGGAGCCAATGGCCCCCCTGCTGGGAGCCAATGGCCCCCCTGCTGGGAGCCAATGGCCCCCCTGCTGGGAGCCAATGGCCCCCCTGCTGGGAGCCAATGGCCCCCCTGCTGGGAGCCAATGGCCCCCCTGCTGGGAGCCAATGGCCCCCTGCTGGGAGCCAATGGCCCCCTGCTGGGAGCCAATGGCCCCCTGCTGGGAGCCAATGGTCCCCTGCGGAGACAGTGGCCCCCTGCTTGGGAGCCAGTGGTCCCTGCTGGGAGCCAATGGTGTCCCCTGCTGTAGCCAGTGGCCCCCTGCTGGAAGCCAGTGGCCCCCCTGCTGGGAGCCAGTGACCCCCTGCTGGGAGCCAGTGGCCCCCCTGCTGGGGGCCAGTGGCCCCCTGCTGGGGGCCAGTGGCCCCCCTGCTGGGAGCCAGTGGCCCCCCTACTGGGAGCCAGTGGCCCCCCTACTGGGAGCCAGTGGCCCCCCTACTGGGAGCCAGTGGCCCCCCTACTGGGAGCCAGTGGCCCCCCTACTGGGAGCCAGTGGCCCCCCTACTGGGAGCCAGTGGCCCCCCTGCTGGGAGCCAATGGCCCCCCTGCTGGGAGCCAATTCCACCCCTGCTGGGAGCCAGTGGCCCCCCTGCTGGGAGCCAGTGGCCCCCCTGCTGGGAGCCAATGGCCCCCTGCTGGGAGCCAATGGCCCCCCTGCTGGGAGCCAGTGGCCCCCTGCTGGGAGCCAATGGCCCCCCTGCTGGGAGCCAATGGCCCCCTGCTGGGAGCCAATGGTCCCCTGCAAAGGGTTGCTTTTCGCTTAAAATTTGGTCCAGACTACAAATTAATAGCAACAAAGGCTGTTTACTGGTTGTCCATCACTACATATTGTACTTTCCAACGAAATAGTTTACTATAATACGATAAGTTCAGATGGGGTTTGATAAGACAGGATAAATAGGGTTGGGTGGATTGACTTTTAAGACTGACAAAAGGCCTTTGATTTTGACAGTCCTCCTTCACAGGCTTATATTCACAATAGAGAAACAGACTAGAATAACTGAGAAGGTACAGGAATAAGAGAGTACCTGACAGATAAAATAGAAGCAGAGAGATTGTAGTGAGAGAGTATGTCAGAGTGGAGTGAATTGCGGGAACAGGATACATCAGCGCTCAGACATGTTACAGATAACGTTTAATGAAGATAACAGGATGTTTACAGGAGGACCGTAACAAGATCTAAGCTTGGTCCAAGAAAATGATTACTGTATTCAATATGGCAAGTGTAAAAGCCGATGTCTGTTATATTAGCCGGATGATCGGTAATGCATAAAATAATGGGCCCAGATTAAGAAGCATTACGCAAGCACTTACGGACCTATACATCTTTTCTCAATCGTTTGGTGGCGAATTGGTACTTACAATTATTAATCAGTTAATGAGCTGCCGAAGCACCAGGAGGCTGTTTATAACAATAACACAGTTGATTGGGAATTTTTCATGTTTGTAAAAACTGTTTAAATCATGTAACCAAAGCCCGTCAAAGATTGAGAAAATGTCACACGTTCGAGAGTGCTTGCGTAACTGCTTCGTGAATCTTGGCCGCTGGATACTGCAATAACTAGAGTGAAGACTTGGGAGAGAACACACAATGCCCCACACTAGAGACTCCAGAGATTTGCTTTGAGATTGATACCAGAGATAAGAAGGTTGAGCTATAAACAGATTAAGAGAAAACCAATCACACTAGAATAAACCAGTGGTGATATTATCGGATGTACAGATACTTGAGCATAGAAGTGGATAAATATATTTTCCAGATGAGAGGAGACCTGAGGGATGAGGAACTGAAACACAAATGAGTGACCTTGATAAATACCGGTTATTCAGTCCTAGGTGGTAAGCCAATAGTATTTGCTTGAAGGAGAAGTCGGGAAGCCACCTCTAGGAAACAACTTTAAAGTAATGATGCTAGTATTATATTAGTACATTAAGCACAAACTCACCAGGTTTGTGAGTTATCTTTTGGTTGTGGGAGATTTTTATATAGTCAAAATTCGATGTTTATTCGAGAGAACAAGTGACTTACCTTGAGGTTACCTTGGATTTTCGGGGTTTAGTGTCCCCGCGGCCGTCATTGACCAGGCCCCCCTCGTTGCTGTGACTGGTCAACCATGCTGTGGACGCGGCTGCTCGCAGCCTGACGTAATGAGTCACACAGCCGGGTTGATCAAACTAAGTGGACACACCATGCACCGCACCCCCGCCCGTGTCCCCACTGAGGCTGTACACCCCCGCTCTGGGTCGTCCCCTAGCTCTCCACCTCCAAACTTCCCCAACCCTGATCCTGATAATATCACCAGTGTCCTCCCCTCTCTTCCACTCTCCTCTCCACCCCCCACCCCCACCCCACCAGTAAAGTAGTTCTCCCACATCCCTCTCTCAAACACCAACTGTTTTAACCCTCCCCCCCCACCCCCCCCAACCCCCTTTTCCCACAGCCCCACCCCTCCCCACCCCACACCCCCCCTCCCCACAGTTTCCAAACCACACCCACCCCACACCCTCCCCCACTTCACACATAAAATGTCAAGGACGATCCCCCCTAGCCCCCCTCCCCCACCTCCCCACCCCTCCCCCCCCATCCCCACCCCCTCCCCCCCGCGCCCCACGCCCGTCCCCCGCATTTTCCCCCCCCTCCCCCCCACCCCCTCCCCCCTCCCCCCCTCCCCCTCCCCCCCTTCCTCCCTCCCGCCTCCCGCCCCTCCTCCCCACCCGTCCCCCCCCTCCGCCCCCCTCCTCCCCCACCTCCCCTCCCACCTCCCTCAACCATCCCCCCCCCCTCCCCCCGCTTCCCCACCCCCGCCCCCACCTCCCCTCCCCCATCCCCCCCCAGCCCCCCCCCCCTCCCCACCCCCATCCCCACATCCCCACCCAACTGATTCTGCAACTCACAACTCCACCCCTCTCCCCCCACCTCTGGCGCCTTCGAAAAGAGCTCCACTTCTGTCTTTTGCTGTGAGCAACCCGTCCTCTTAAAAATAACGTCACTTTTGGCTCGTATGCGCACTATGGCCAAATTTGGACGTAATTTGAAATGAAATCGACTCAGAAAAGTGACGTACTGTTCCGTTTTCTGTTTGAGTCGTCCGGCCCTCATCGGACAGCTTAGAAGAGGAACTTTCAATTAACGTTTTTCATGACGTTTTGAAACTTCATGAGAATGTCCTGCCCACCTAACCTATCAGAGGACCCTTAACTTACTGTTGTTGGGAAAAAAAAAAATCCCAAATTTATTTTCAATTTTTTTTCATTTTCAAATTACGTCCAAATTCGGCCATACGGACAAACGGCCAAAAGCGACGTTCTTTTTAAGAGGACAAGTTGCTCTCTCAGTCCCTACTGTATCCCAATGTGTGACAGGGAAGAGAAAGCATGGCATGGAAACACGCTAGTGTGATGGGGAGGAGGAAGCCTCAGGGGAGAGGCTGAAGCCTCACTGGAGAGGAGGAAGCCTCAGGGGAGAGGAGGAAGCCTCAGGGGAGAGGAGGAAGCCTCAGGGGAGAAGCGGAAGCCTCACTGGAGAGGAGGAAGCCTCAGGGGAGAGGTGGAAGCCTCACTGGAGAGGAGGAAGTCTCAGAGGAGAGGCTGAAGCCTCACTGGAGAGGAGGAAGCCTCAGGGGAGAGGAGGAAGCCTCAGGGGAGAAGCGGAAGCCTCACTGGAGAGGAGGAAGCCTCAGGGGAGAGGCTGAAGCCTCACTGGAGAGGAGGAAGCCTCAGGGGAGAAGCGGAAGCCTCACTGGAGAGGAGGAAGCCTCAGGGGAGAGGTGGAAGCCTCAGGGGAGAGGTGGAAGCCTCAGGGGAGAGGTGGAAGCCTCAGGGGAGAGGTGAAAGCCTCAGGGGAGAGGTGGAAGCCTCAGGGGAGAGGTGGAAGCCTCAGGGAGAGGTGGAAGCCTCAGGGGAGAAGCGGAAGCCTCACTGGAGAGGAGGAAGTCTCAGGGGAGAGGTGAAAGCCTCAGGGGAGAGGTGGAAGCCTCAGGGGAGAAGCGGAAGCCTCACTGGAGAGGAGGAAGCCTCAGGGGAGAGGTGGAAGCCTCAGGGGAGAGGTGGAAGCCTCAGGGGAGAGGAGGAAGCCTCAGGGGAGAAGCGGAAGCCTCACTGGAGAGGAGGAAGCCTCAGGGGAGAGGTGGAAGCCTCAGAGGAGAGGTGGAAGCCTCAGGGAGAGGTGGAAGCCTCAGGGGAGAGGTGGAAGCCTCAGGGGAGAGGTGGAAGCCTCAGGGGAGAGGTGGAAGCCTCAGCGGAGAGGTGGAAGCCTCATGGGAGAGGTGGAAGCCTCAGGGAGAGGAGGAAGCCTCAGGGGAAAAGCGGAAGCCTCACTGGAGAGGAGGAAGCCTCAGGGGAGAGGTGGAAGCCTCACTGGAGAGGAGAAGCCTCAGGGGAGAGATGGAAGCCTCACTGGATAGGAGGAAGCCTCAGGGGATAAGCGGAAGCCTCATTGGAGAGGAGCTAGGAAGCCTCAGGGGAGAGGCGGAAGCCTCACTGGAGAGGAGGAAGCCTCAGGGGAGAGGAGGAAGCCTCATTGGAGAGGAGGAAGCCTCAGGGGAGAGGCGGAAGCCTCACTGGAGAGGAGGAAGCCTCAGGGGAGAAGCGGAAGCCTCACTGGAGAGGAGGAAGCCTCAGGGGAGAGGAGGAAGCCTCATTGGAGAGGAGGAAGCCTCAGGGGAGAGGCGGAAGCCTCACTGGAGAGGAGGAAGCCTCAGGGGAGAGGAGGAAGCCTCATTGGAGAGGAGGAAGCTTCAGGGGAGAGGAGGAAGCTTCAGAGGAGAGGAGGAAGCCTCACTGGAGAGGAGAAAGCTTCAGGGGAGAGGAGGAAGCTTCAGGGGAGAGGAGGAAGCCTCAGGGGAGAGGAGGAAGCTTCAGGGGAGAGGAGGAAGCCTCAGGGAGAGGAGAAGCCTCAGGGGAGAGGAGGAAGCCTCATTGGAGAGGAGGAAGCCTCAGGGGAGAGGCGGAAGCCTCACTTGAGAGGAGGAAGCCTCAGGGGAGAAGCGGAAGCCTCACTGGAGAGGAGGAAGCCTCAGGGGAGAGGCGGAAGCCTCACTGGAGAGGAGGAAGCCTCAGGGGAGAGGAGGAAGCCTCATTGGAGAGGAGGAAGCTTCAGGGGAGAGGAGGAAGCTTCAGGAGAGAGGATGAAGCCTCATTGGAGAGGAGAAAGCTTCAGGGGAGAGGAGGAAGCTTCAGGGGAGAGGAGGAAGCCTCAGGGGAGAGGAGGAAGCCTCAGGGGAGAGGAGGAAGCCTCATTGGAGAGGAGGAAGCCTCAGGGGAGAGGCGGAAGCCTCACTGGAGAGGAGGAAGCCTCAGGGGAGAAGCGGAAGCCTCACTGGAGAGGAGGAAGCCTCAGGGGAGAGGAGGAAGCCTCATTGGAGAGGAGGAAGCTTCAGGGGAGAGGAGGAAGCTTCAGGGGAGAGGAGGAAGCCTCATTGGAGAGGAGAAAGCTTCAGGGGAGAGGAGGAAGCTTCGGGGGAGAGGAGGAAGCCTCAGGGGAGAGGAGGAAGCTTCAGGGGAGAGGATGAACCCTCAGGGGAGAGGAGGAAGCCTCACTGGAGAGGAGGAATCCTCAGGGGAGAGGAGGAAGCCTCAGGGGAGAGGAGGAAGCCTCAGGGAGAAGCGGAAGCCTCACTGGAGAGGAGGAATCCTCAGGGGAGAGGAGGAAGCCTCAGGGGAGAGGAGGAAGCCTCAGGGGAGAGGAGGAAGCCTCACTGGAGAGGAGGAAGCCTCAGGGGAGAGGAGGAAGCCTCAGGGGAGAGGAGGAAGCCTCAGGGGAGAGGAGGAAGCCTCATGGGAGAGGAGGAAGCCTCAGGGGAGAGGAGGAAGCCTCACTGGAGAGGAGGAAGCCTCAGGGGAGAGGAGGAAGCCTCACTGGAGAGGAGGAAGCCTCAGGGGAGAGGAGGAAGCCTCACTGGAGAGGAGGAAGCCTCAGGGGAGAGGAGGAAGCCTCAGGGGAGAGGAGGAAGCCTCAGGGGAGAGGAGGAAGCCTCAGGGGAGAGGAGGAATCCTCAGGGGAGAGGAGGAAGCCTCACTGGAGAGGAGGAAGCCTCAGGGGAGAGGAGGAAGCCTCACTGGAGAGGAGGAATCCTCAGGGGAGAGGAGGAAGCCTCACTGGAGAGGAGGAAGCCTCACTGGAGAGGAGGAAGCCTCAGGGGAGAGGAGGAAGCCTCAGGGGAGAGGAGGAAGCCTCACTGGAGAGGAGGAAGCCTCACTGGAGAGGAGGAATCCTCAGGGGAGAGAAGGAAGCCTCAGGGGAGAGGAGGAAGCCTCAGGGGAGAGGAGGAAGCTTCAGGGAAGACAGTGAAGGAAGCAAGAATTGTGATTCAAAAGGAGAGGGAAGATATGATGGAGCCAATAAAGATGCAGGAGTGAAAAGTCTCAATAAAGCTGAATCAGATGATGATGATGATGAAGGGTAACTGCAAGACACAGATTGAGGATTTAAGGGATAAATTGTAAAGCAAAATGTTCCGATTTGGGAGAGAGCTACGGAATTTGAGAATCAGGGAGGCGACAAGTGAAGATAAACAGTACTGGGAGAGAGAGAATAATGAAACAGGACGTGGAAGCTAAGAACTGATGACAGAAGGAAATGAAGAAAATATGAGTAAAATACAAGAGGTTGGTGAAAATTGTGAACAAAACACTAAGACAGGTTGCAGGTGACATGAACACAAGCCAAAATGAAGTAGACAGAGAAATGACGGACAAGAAACAGGAGGGAGGGACAAGGATGAAGTCTCTCCTGTCTCCTGAAGTAGACAGGAAGGACAAGAAACTATCATCTAAGCAGGACAATAGGTTGTATGATGAGCATTATTTGATTAGCAATCAAATAATGAGAAGCTAAGGACTACAGAGGAGGTGTGGCACTGCTGGATGTAGGATAGATTAGCATTTTTTAAAAGCACTACAATCACCTTCTGTGGTTGATTGTTCAATACATTTTTTTTGTTTTGAGATATATACAAGAGTTGTTACATTCTTGTACAGCCACTAGTACGCGTAGCGTTTCGGGCAGGTCCCAGGAATACGATCCCCGCCGCGAAGAATCGTTGTTACAACCAAGTACACATTTTACTGTTGAGTTAAACAGAGGCTACAGTTAAGGATTTGTGCCCAGTAAATCCTCCCCGGCCAGGATACGAACCCATGACACCGCGCTCGCGGAACGCCAGGCGAGTGTCTTACCACTACACCACGGAGACTGATAAATCACTGAACTATATGTTTAACACATCTCTAACCCTGTCCATGGAGGACAGAAGAAAATGTATATATGCTGGTTAGCATTGTAAATATGTGGCCACGTCTGTGGTAGGAACAAAATAACTGCTGGCAAATAAAAACTGGATCTTTGAAGGGATTTCTTTGGAGGAGGAGAACAATTACACTGTGATGATCCCAAACTAGAAAAGCTGGCTGACGTATCTGGAGGAGTCCTAAGATGGGTCAGAGAGTACCTCTCAGGAAGGAAGTAAAGCGTTACGGTGAGGGCCGAGACATCAGAGTGGAGTGAGGCGCTGGAGGAAAGGAGAAATGAGGGAACATGATAACAACATATAAGATTCTAAGAGAGATTGACAAAGTAGACAACGCAGCGTTGTTCAAGGCTAAGAACAACAGAACGAAGGGTCATAAATGGAAACTAGACATGCAAATGAGTCATAAAGAGATCAAGAAGAACATTTTCAGTGTTAAGAGTTGCCAGTAAATGGAGTAGGTCAGATGCAGAAGTACTGGAAGCTAACTTGAAGCTAGGGGGGAGCCGGTCGGCCGAGCGGACAGCACGCATGACTTGTGATCCTGTGGTCCTGGGTTCGATCCCAGGCGCCGGCGAGAAACAATGGGCAGAGTTTCTTTCACCCTATGCCCCTGTTACCTAGCAGTAAAATAGGTACCTGGGTGTTACTCAGCTGTCACGGGCTGCTTCCTGGGGTTGGAGTCCTGGTCGAGGACCGGGCCGCGGGGACACTAAAAGCCTCGAAATCATCTCAAGATAACCTCAAGAGATAACTTTACATGTTAAATGTAAATATGATAGAGGCGTCAGAACTGAGTCATTGCATTGATCTACGGACGCTGGAAAGGCGGGGGCTAGGAGCCTAGCTCAACCCTGCAAGTACATCTAGGTGAGTACACGCGTACATACATTTTAAACGACAGATCCGACAAACAACTTGAGCGTCAAAATATTTCAGCTGTAATGCAACCGGTACAAAAGTCTAGTAGGCGGGGAACACCGATGGTTAAAAAGCCGGGGCCCAAGAGCTAAGAACCCGATCCTGCAGGCACAAATAGTAAATACACACGCACATAACTACACACACAGTTCAACTGTTACTATGGCTGCCAGGTCGCCTGTTATGACGTCACACGTATAGCATCTATGACATCAGAGGTATTTTGTTTCACTGTTTATGACGTCATGCATCTGATCTGAGCAACCGTCATCTGATTGGCTACACAAAGTATGACGCTGTCTCTTTATAGACTACGTGACGTCATGCTGGACGATAAGAGCTATGCGATTGGTGCACAATCGTGACGTCACAATCACCGCAGCTGACGTCACAGCCTGTGAGGCGTTACTGACGTCACGATGATCCAGATTCCATGTAAACAAGTGTGGCTTGACATCCGTCCTGTGAGCAGCACGGATGTGCTTATCCTTCATCCACCTCAGTCTCCTGTGACGGATGAGAGGGCGGGAGGGAGAGGTAATGTCTTAGGTTAGGAGGTAATGTCTTAGGTAAGCAGGTAATGTCTTGGGTAAGGAGGTAAAGTGTTAGGTAAAAAGGTAATATTCTGGTAAGAATGTGCAAAAGCTACAAGTGTTGACTTATGGGTGTGGGTGTCAGAGTAAGTGTGTTGGTACTCACCTAGTTGTGCTTGCGGGGGTTGAGCTCTGGCTCTTTGGTCCCGCCTCTCAACTGTCAATCAACTGGTGTACAGATTCCGAGCCTACTGGGCTCTATCATATCTACATTTGAAACTGTGTGTGGAGTCAGCCTCCACCACATCACTGCCTAATGCATTCCATTTGTCAACTACTCTGACACTAAAAAAAAGTTCTAATGTCTCTGTGGCTCATTTGGGCACTCAATTTCCACCTGTGTCCCCTTGTGTTAAATAGTCTTTATGTTCCCTATCAATTCCTCTGAGATTCTTGTATGTGGTGATCATGTCCCCCTAACTCTTCTGTCTCCCAATGACGTGAGGTTTATTTCCCGTAGTCTCACCTCGTAGCTCATACCCCTCAGTTCAGGTACTAGTCTGGCGGCAAACCTTTGTCTATACAGTATACCTAGGTCATAAAAGTATTTGTGTACGTCTGATATCATACTACTTGTGAAGGAGGAAATGTATATGTTTATCTCTCAGAATGTTGGGTAATATGATTATTGTTTGTGATGTGTGTCTATGTAAGTATTAACACGATGTACTGAACGGGGTGAGAATAGCTTGAGCTACCTCATCCCTTTGTGTGTATTTTACATCAATAAACTTATTTCAATTTCAATTTCAATTTGAACCTTTTCCAGTTTAGTTTTATGCTTGACTAGACATGGGCTCCATGCTGGAGCTGCATACTCCAGTATTGGTCTGACATATGTGGTATACAAAGTTCTGAATGATTCCTTACACAAGTTTCTAAAGGTCGTTCTTATGTTGGCTAACCTGGCATATGCCGCTGATGTTATCCTCTTGATATGGGCTTCAGGGGACAGGTCTGGCGTGATATCAACCCCCAGGTCTTTCTCTCTCTCTCTCTCTCTCTGACTCTTGAAGTATTTCATCTCCCAAATGATACCGTACTCACCTAATTGTACTCACCTAATTGTGCTTGCGGGGGTTGAGCTTTGGCTCTTTGGTCCCGCCTCTCAACTGTCAATCAACAGGTGTACAGATTCCTGAGCCTATTGGGCTCTATCATACTACACTTGAAACTGTGTATGGAGTCAGCCTCCACCACATCACTTCCTAGTGCATTCCATTTATTAACTACTCTGACACTGAAAAAATTCTTTCTAACGTCTCTGTGGCTCATCTGGGTACTAAGTTTCCACCTGTGTCCCCTTGTTCGTGTCCCACCCGTGGTGAAGAGTTTGTCTTTGTCCGCCCTGTCAATTCCCCTGAGAATTTTGTAGGTGGTTATCATGTCTCCCCTTACTCTTCTGTTTTCCAGGGATGTGAGGTTCAGCTCCTTTAGCCTTTCCTCGTAGCTCAATCCTCTCAGTTCGAGGACGAGCCTGGTGGCATACCGCTGAATCTTCTCTAACTTTGTCTGTGTTTAACTAGGTATGGACTCCAGGCTGGAGCTGCATACTCCAGGATTGGTCTTACATAAGTGGTATACAGGGTTCTGAGATTCTTTACACAAATTTCTAAAGGCAGTTCTTATGTTGGCCAGTCTAGCATATGCCGCTGATGATATTCTTTTGATGTGGGCTTCTGGGGACAGGTTCGGTGTGATATCAACCCCCAGATCTTTCTCTCTATTTGACTCTTGCAGGATTTCCCCTCCCAAATGATACCTTGTGTTCAGCCTCCTGCTCCCTTCTCCTAATTTCATCACCTTACACTTTCCCGAGTTGAACTTTAGCAGCCATTTTCTAGACCATTCCTCCAGTTTATCCAGGTCATCCTGTAGTTCTGTCTATCTTCACGTGTATCTGGCCTCATGCTCCCTACA